>PVLC010028641.1:7723-20981 GCA_004027655.1 Graphiurus murinus
TTTTTTTTTTTTTTTTTTTTTTTTTTTTTTTTTTTTTTTTTTTTTTTTTTTTTTTTTTTTTTTTTTTTGCGGTACTGGGGATTGAACTCAGGGGCATTCTACCTCTGAGCTATACCCCCAGCCCTATTTTTTATTCTTTATTTTGAAACCGAGTCTCACTAAGTTGCGGAGGGCCTCACTAGGTAGCTGAGGCTGGCCGCGAACCCGGATCCTCCGGTATCAGCCTCCCGAATGCTGGGATTACAAGCGTGCGCCACCACGCCCGGCTTAGTAGTCAGATTTAATAATCTTAGCCTGAGTTAGCCAAAGTTTCTTGGTATAGAGAAGGATGAGCAGGAAGAGGAGAGGAGTGGCTTACGTTGAACTGTCTTGTTCTGATTGGAACTCTTCTTTACTACGCTAATTCTCAACTCCATGAGTTAGAATTGTATGCACAATAATATTTTAATGAAATGAAGTTCTGTAAAGTTATTGGGTAACCTGAATTTGTGCAGTTACTTCTAAAATATGATCCTCATCTTACGTAGGTTGTTAGCCAATATCAATAAAGATGCTATAGGCTTTAGGAGGGTATATATTTTAATTAAAATTTTAATTCAGACTCGGAACTTCCCGATGGTGTCCTGAACTTACTGATTAGGAAAGAGAGATAGTAATATTTCTAGTAAAAATGTTCCTTTAAAGATTAGTTATCCTGGAGCAGAGTAAAATCCTTTATCTTCTATCTCATCATTTAACAAAGACATATCACATATTGATAGTCTACCTGGAATGAGTAATTAAAATAGGAATATTTTTAGAAGTCTTTAATAAGAAAGTCTCCTTTAGGATTATTGTGTCTTTTATTTATTTGTTAGTATTGTGCCTTACTTTCTAATTTGCTTCTCTGAAAGTACTTTCTTAGTAAAATCAAATTTATGCCTTCTCTATTTTAACAGTAAGTCATGTTAAACTGTTGGTTAGTAAATAAACATACAAAGTCACAGACTGAATTCGTAATCGTGCAAAAAGTTGATTTTTGTTTCTTGCTTGTTTACTTTTTGTTTGTATACTGTCCTAGGATGAATTGATTGTGTATATTAGCATTCATTCTTCTTAGCCTGGTAAGTTACATGGACTAAACAAATGTTGCTGTTGTTTAACCATATTGGAAATATTTGACATTTCATGAAAATATACTTAAATAAAAATTGGGAAAAAAATGAAAACTGTTTTGAAGAAAATATTTCAACAAAATGATTAAGTGTCTTATGAATATAATAACCTTGGTCGACACCTACAATATTAGAAATTTGTCATCAATTATAGCTTCCTTGACTTTTGATTCATAGTATACTGATTTGACATATGTAGGTTTATAAAGCTTCTGGTTCATTTATCTGCTTAAAATGTAATATAACTTTGAGAAGAAGAAAATAATTATTTAAATGTTTTATGAGACACAAATGATCCAAAATATAGAAAATCATTTCATTTTAAATACAAATCATACATGCTGAAAATACTTTTCTAGTCATGATTATTTTTATTCCAATGTGATCAGTTTTACATTTGCTTTTAACATGATTTCAAGAGTAATTTTCTACTTATTCCAAGGTCTGTAAATTGTTTAGTTCAATATCTAGTTCCCAGATACTTGTATCAAAATATGTCTGAGCTTGCACCTATATTTTCACATGAAATTAGGCCATTAAACCTAACTTCAAATACCCAATTCAATGATTCTTTTTCTCTGAGACTGCCCAAATTTCTTTGCCACCAATTTTAAAGTCTTCTGGTTGTAGTAAGAAAAATTTTGCCTACCAACAGACTATTTTAATAAGTCATATAATGTACCCCGGAGAGAATTTGATTTCACATAGAAAAGAGAATAAAGTCTCAATAATAGCAGCTTCTTGATACATCTGAGACAACACATGATATTTTAAAGGTAGTAATATCAAATTTTGAGAGGTTTTACTTATAATCAACTTGCAACACTTTTGTGCAACCTGATGGGATTTTTATCTGATAGTGGATCTGTATGACCTAATGGACTGAGCTGAGAGTAGACTGAAATCTCATAACAGGTCTTACAATTATATAAATACTCTCCAGGAAAGGAGTTATCATTTTTTATGTATAAAATGCAATATTATATTACCAGTATTTACATTTAATAAATCAAACATCTAATGTCTTCTTTCTATTCTTCCTATGAGAAATAAATGATGAATAACTTTTTATAAATACTGAGACTCACATAAAGCGATCTGTTAAAGGGCAGCCACAGTAAAAAAAAAATGAAAAGACAAAATTATGTGGCTCAGAGCTATTTCTCTTATTTAAAATTTGTAAGCTTTATCTTTCTATATTATCAGAGACAGAGACAAATCTTGTCTCAAGTAGTCATCCACTTTTCTTTATTCTCCACCTAAAATGCTAATCCTTGTTTGCTGATCATGATAATTTTCATTGAGGCTAATTGCAATATTCCAAATACTAGATAAAAGCATGAAAAACAGGAAGAAGCAATAACAGATGATAAATTCTTTTGAAATTCAAAATAAATCATGTGAATGGAGAAGGGGATGGGGAGAGAGAGAGAGACAGAGAGAGAGAGAGAGAGAGAGAGAGAGAGAGAGAGAGAGAGAGAGAGAGAGAGAATAGACTATTACAATGTTCACATGCAAAAGAAGCTGAGGTCAGGCATAGTGACATACACCTGAAATCCTGGTACGTGGGAGACCAAGACAGGAGTGCAGGTTGGAGGTCAGCCTCTGCAACGTAGCAAGACCCTATTTGCTTCAAAATAGACAATATGAAGGACTGGGGTGTTAGCTCAGAGGTAGAATGACCCTGGGTTCAATCCACAGTACCACAAAAACAAAAGAGCAAACAAACAAAAGAATGAGGATGAGTCCTTATACTACATACAAAAATGAACTCAAAATGGATTAAGTACCTAAAAATAAGATCCAAAACTATAAAGCTGCTAATAAAAAAAATAGAAAAGTTTCTTGAGAGTATATTTCACACTCACTTCTTGGATATGACACCCAAAGCACAGACCACAAATGCAAATACAGATAAATGGGATTACATCAAACTAGACACTTCTGCATCTCAAAGGACACAATGAACAGATTAAAAGACAATATATGGAATGAAAGAAAATATTTTCAAATCATACATCAGATGAGGGGTCAACATCTAGGACATACATAGGGCTGCTGCACCTCAACAACAACAAACGACACTTCCTCCAAAATTTTGCATAAATTGTCAGAAAGCATATGAAAAGGTGCTCAGTGTAGTCATTACTGAAATGTAAATCAAAGCCATAATGAGATATCATCTTATACCATAAGATATATTTTAAAAAGGAGAAAATAATCAATGGTTTATTTACGGAGAAATTAGAATACTTGTGCACTATGAAATGGTACATGGCTAGGGAAAACATGGTTTCTTAAGAAATTAAAATTAGATCTATCATATTATTCAGCAACATGACTTCTGGTTATATATCTGAAAGCAAGATCTCAAGGAGATATCTATATACTCATGTTTACAGCAGTGTTATTCACAAAAGTCAAGAGATGGAAGCAATCTAAATATCTATCTGCAGATGAATAGAGAAACAGCCTCTGGTCACCACCATCCTACTCTCAACTTCTATGAGATCGTCTTTTTCAGATTCCACATATGAATGAGATCATCCAGTACTTGTTTTTTTGTGCCTGGCTTATTTGATTTAACATGATAATCTCTAATTCCATCTATGTTCTTTGAAATGACAAGAGTTCATTCTTTTAATGGCCAAACAGTATTCCATTGTTTGTAAGTGCCACATTTTCTTTATCATGTATCAGCAGATGGACACTAAGACTGTTTCCATTTCCTGACATTGTGAATAGTGTTGCAATAAACAGGGGGATGCAGACATCTTTTAATTTTTTGATTTCATCTCCTTTACATACATACCCATAAGTGGGATTGCTAAATCACATGATAGCTTGATTTTTAATATTTTGAGGACCCTCCATACTATTTTCCATAGCAATGCCTTTACTAATCTATATTTCCATCAACAGTGCACAAGGGTTGCCTTTTCTCCATAACCTTACGAGCATTTGTTATCTTTTTTATTTTCCATGGTTGACATTCTTACTGAAGTGTTATGTGCTTTTTGTCACAATTAAAAAATTTAAAAAGAGTATTGTGTAACTCAATATGCATTGGTCAACCTAGATAATTTTTCCAAACTTTTCACTATTAAGAATTGAGGGGCTGGGAATGGTGATGCACACTTGTAACCCCAGTACCTGGGAGGCTGAGACAAGAGGATTGCAGGTTTGCGGCCAGCCTCAGCTATGTAGTAAGGTCCTCTGCAACTTAGTGAGACCCTGTTTCAAAAATAAAGAAGCCAAGTGTGGTGGAGCACACTTGTAATTCCAGTACTTGGGAGGCTGACACTGTAGGATCCTGGCTCACTGCCAGTCTCAGCTACTTAGTGAGGCCTTCCACAACTTAGTGAGATGTAGTTCAGAGGTAGAATGCCTCTGAGTTCAATCCCCAGTACCGAATTAAAAAAAAAGAATTGAGGGATAGGCTGGGTGTATAGATCAGGGATAGAGCCCGTGCCTAGCATGCATAAGGTTAGGGTTCAATGCTCAGAACCACCCCCCCACCACAATAAACACACACACACACACACATACACACATACACATGCACAAAAAAGAAAAAAAAAATAAGAAAGTTGAGCTTTAAAAATATGTCTCTAAGCCAGGCGTGGTGGCGCATGCTTGTAATCCCAGCATTTTGGAGGCTGAGACCAGAGGATCCAGGTTTGTGGCCAGCCTTAGCTACCTAGTGAGGCACTCGGCAACTTAGTGAGACCCTGTTTCAAAATAAAGAATAATAAAAAAAAAAAAGGGCTGGGGGTGTAGCTCGGAGGTAGAATGCCCCTGAGTTCCATCACCAATACTGAAAAAAAAAAAAAAAGATATGTCTCTAAAAGTTTTTTAAAGAACAGTAGAATTCCAAAGTATTTTTATACTGAAAGTCATTAACATACACTAAGTTAGAGTTTAAAAATCTGGCTAGTTATATTATTTTCAATAAACAAGCAATCGGGCAAATCAGAAATGTTTATTTCTTCATATTATCTACTTATATTTGGCTCTGAGAGACTCAGAGAATATCCACATTTTATTTTATAGCTTAACTAGAATTTTGATAATTTTATGCCTTTTATTCTTTTTTAAAAATTTTTATAATAATTGGCGCATTGTAATCATACATCTTTGTTAGGTACAAGCTGATAAAGGCATCTATGCACACATTTCTCATTTAACCCCTTCCCCAATTCCCACCCCACTCCCTCGCCCTCCCTCCTTCTCAAGTTCAGTTTAGTGATTGACTTTGATATATTTGTGAAAGTACATCATATGCATTCGGGTGTCATCCCCCGGCCCCCGTCCATTCCCTTCAGTTAAGTCAACTTCTTTGCTTATCGAGGGTTTCTCTTTTTTTTATCTGGAGACCCTCTTATGCCCCATCTTCTCCCTAGCATCCGCATATTAGGAAGAACACAAGCTTTTTACTCTTTGTGACTGACTAATCTCACTTAACATAATGTTTTCTAGTTGCATCCATTTCCCTGCAAATAACACAGTGCGTACATATCCCATAGTTTTGTAATCCATTCATCTGTCGATGGACATCTTGGCTGCTTCCATAGTTTGGCTATTGTGAATTGTGCAGCTATAAACATAGATACACATGCTACGGTCTGATAGTTTGGTTTCCATTCTTTTGGGTAGATACCCAGAAGTGGTATTGCTGGATCATATGGTAGGTTCATTCCCATTCGTCTGAAGATCCTCCATACTGTTTTCCAAAGTGGTTGCACTAATCTGCAATCCCACCAACAATGTATTAGGGTTCCCACTTCTCCACACCTTTGCTGTTGTAGTTTGTGTTTTTTATGATTGTCATTCTGATTGGAGTTAGGTGAAATCTAAAGGTAGTTTTGATTTGCATCTCTCTGATTACTAATGATGTAGAACATTTCCTCATACATTTATTGGCCATTTGTATTTCTTCTTTTGTGAAATGTCTATTT
Organism: Graphiurus murinus; assembly: GCA_004027655.1. Lineage (NCBI taxonomy): Eukaryota > Metazoa > Chordata > Mammalia > Rodentia > Gliridae > Graphiurus > Graphiurus murinus. The sequence goes on from PVLC010028641.1 coordinate 13,836, forward strand.
AGATCCTTTGCCCATTTTTTGATTGGGTTATTTGCTTTCTTAGCTGTGATTTTCTTGAGTTCTCTGTATATCCCAGATATTAGACCTCTATCAGAAGAGTAGTTGGCAAAAATTTTCTCCCACTCCATGGTGGGCTCTCTGTTGAGGTTCTTCATAGTTTACTTTGCTGCACAGAAGCTCTTCAAGTTAATGCAATCCCATGTATTGATCTTCCTTTGAGTTGCTTGTGCTTTTGGGTTTTTTTTGTTTTTTTTTTGTTTTGTTTTGTTTTGTTTTGTTTTGTTTTTTAGGTACTGGGGATTGAATTTAGGGGCATTCTACCTCCAAGCTATACCCTCAGCCCTATTTTTTTTTTTATTCTTTATTGAAACAGGGTCTCACTAAGTTGCAGAGGCCTCCCTAGGTAGCTGACGCTGGCCGCAAACCCAGATTCTCCAGTCTCAGCCTCCCAAATGCTGGGATTACAAGTGTGTGCCACCACGCCCAGCTGCTTTTGGGGTCTTTTTGAGAAAGTTTTTACCTGTGCCTATGTGTTGAAGTGTTGGTCCTATGCCCTCTTCAAGTAACTGCAAGGTCTCTGGCCTAACGTCCAGGTCTTTGATCCACCTTGATTTGACTCTTATGCAGGGTGAGAAAGTGAGGTTTATTTACATTTTCCTGCATATGGTTAACCAGTTTTGCCAACACCATTTGTTAAAGAGGCTATCTTTTTCCAGTGTATATTTTTGGATCCTTTGTCAAATATCAATTGACTGTAAGCACGTGGGTCTGTTTCTGAGTCTTCTATTTTGCTCCATTGGTCTATGTGCCTGATTTTGTGCCAATACCATGCTGTTTTTATTACTGTGGCTTTGTAGTAGAGTTTGAAGTTAGGTATTGTGATACCTCCTGCATAGTTCTTGTTGCTAAGAACTACATTGGCTATCCTGGGCTTTTTGTTGTTCCAAATTAATTTAAGGACTATTTTCTCTATGTCTATGAGGAGTGACCTTGGTAATTTCATGGGTATTGGATTGAATCTGTAGATCACTTTTGGGAGGATGGCCATTTTAATGGTATTTTTTCTGCCTATTCAAGAGCATGGAAGATCTTTCCATCTTCTAAGGTCTTCATCAATTTCTTTTTTCAACTTTTTATAGTTTTCCTTATAGAGGTCTTTTACATCATTGGTTAGGTTTATCCCTAAGTATTTTATTTTCTGAGGTGCTATTGTGAATGGAATTGTTTTCTGGATTTCTTTTTCAGTGGATTTATGGTTGGCATACAGAAAAGCTGACTTTTTAAGATTGATTTTGTATCTAGACACTTTGCTGAATTTGTTGATCAGTTCTATAAATTTTTTGGTTGACTTTGTTGGGTCTTCTAAGTATAGTATCATGTCATCTGCAAAAGGGGATAGTTTTAGTTCTTCTTTCCCTATGTTTACCCCTTTGATTTCCCACTATTGCCTTATTGCTCTGGCTAGAGTCTCAAGTACTATATTGAACAGAAGAGGTGATAATGGACATCCTTGTCTTGTTCCTGTTTTTAGTGGGAACTCTTGCAGATTCTCTCCATTTAATATGATATTGGCTGTAGACCTATTGCATATTGCCTCTATGATGTTGAGGTATGTTCCTTCTATTCTAATTCTCTGCAGTGCATTTAGCATAAATGGGTGTTGGATCTTGTCAAATGCCTTTACAGCATCAATTGAGATGATCATGTGATTTTTGCCTTTGATTCTTTTTATGTGGTGAATTACATGGATTGTTTTCCATATGTTGAACCAGTCTTGCATCCCTGGGATGAACCTGATTTGGTCATGGTGTATAATTTTCTTGATGTGTTTTTTGTTTGTTTGTTTGGTGTTTTTTTGTTGTTGTTGTTGTTTTTTTTGTTTTTGTTTTTGCAGTACTAGGGATTGAACTCAATTGCTTTCTACCTCCGAGCTATACCCCCAACCCTATTTTTTATTCTTTATTTTTTGAAACAGGGTCTCACTAATTTGTGGAATGCCTCACTAGGTGACTGAGGCTGGCCGCGGACCCGGATCCTCTGGTATCAGCCTCCCAAATGCTAGGATTATAAGCCTGTGCCATCACGCCCGGCTCTCTTGATGTGGTTTTGAATGAGCATTGCTAGTACTTTGTTTAGCAGTTTCACATCTAAGTTCATCAATGATATAGGCCTATTGTTTTCTTTTCTTGAGCTGCCTTTATTTGGCTTTGGTATTAATGTGATGTTGACTTTATAGAATATGTTTGGGGGGGTCCCGTTTCTTTGTATTTCATGGAATAGTTTGAGGAGTATTGGGATTAGCTTTTCTATAAATGTTTTATAAAATTCACTTGGAAAACCATCTGGCCCTGGGCTTTTGTTTGATGGTAAACTCTTTATTGCTGTTTCTATCTCTTTGATTTTTATTGGTTGGTTTAAGTTTTCTATATCTTCTTGACTCAATTTAGGAAGGTTATATGTGTCTAGAAATTTGTCAATTTCTTCTAGATTTTTCATTTTGTTGGAGCATAGTTTTTCAAAATAGTTTCTGATATCCTCTGTATTTCCATACTGTCAGTGGTAATATCACCTTTTTCATCTCTTATTTTGGTAATTTGGGTTGATACTCTCTTTCTTTTGGTTAGGTTGGCCAATGATTTATCTATCTTGTTTATTTTTTCAAGAAACCAGCTTTTGATTTTGTTGATTTTCTGTATTGTTTTTTATTCTCTACTTAATTAATTTCTGCTCTGATTTTCATAATTTCCTGTCTTCTACTAGCTTTAGGGTTGGACTGTTCTTGTTTTTCGAGTGCATTGAGCCATGTCATTAGGTTATTTATTTGGTGATTTTTTTGTTCTTCTTATGTGGGCACTCAGTGCTATAAATTTTCCTCTTAGTACTACTTTCAACGTGTCCCAGAGGTTTTGATATGTTGTGTCTCTGTTATCATTGGTTTCTAGGAGTTCTTTAATTTCTCCCCTAACTTCTTCTATGACCCAATCCTCATTCAGCAATGTGCTGTTCAGTCTCCATGTGTTTACATTGTTACTCTGGTTTTCTTAGAGTTGATTTCTAGTTTCACTCCATTGTGGTCTGAAAATATGCAGGGAATTATGTTACATTTTTTGAATTTGGCAGTGCTCGCTTAGTGGCCCAGAGTGTGGTCTGCTTTGGAGAAGGTTCCATGGGCAGCTGAGAAAAATGTGAATTCAGCTGTAGTTGGGTGAAAGAGTCTATATGTGTCTAATAGGTCCATTTGTTTTATGGTATTCTTTAGGTCTGAGGTGTCTCTACTGACCTTTTGTTTAGAAGATCAGTTTAGTGATGTGAGAGGAGTATTGAAGTCTCCCAGTATTAGTGTATTGAGATGTATGTGTGTCTTTATATCATACAGAGTTTGTATTATGAAAGTGGCTGCACCTATGTTTGAGGCATAGATGTTGATAATTGTTGTTTCCTCTTGCTGGATTGTTCCTTTTACTAGTAAAAAATGGCGAGCTTTGTCTCTTCTGATAAGCATAGTAAAAAATGACCTGCTTTGTCTCGTCTGGTAAGCATAGGTTTGAAGTCTAATTTATCTGATGTCATGGTTGCTACCCCTGCTTGTCTTCAAGTTCCATTGGTATGGAATACCTTACTCCAGCCCTTCACCTTTAGTTTGTGGGAATCTTTGCTTGTAAGGTGTGTTTCTTGCAGGCAGCATATAGATGGATTCTGGGTTTTGATCCATTTTGCCACCTTGTGTCTTTTTTTTTTTGTTTTTGTTTTTTTTTGTTTGTTTGTTTTTGTTTTTTTTGCGGTACTGGGGATTGAACTCAGGGGCATTCTACCTCCGAGCTACACCCCCAGCCCTATTTTTTATTCTTTATTTTGAAACCGAGTCTCACTAAGTTGCGGAGGACCTCACTAAGTAGCTGAGGCTGGCCGCGAACCCGGATCCTCCGGTCTCAGCCTCCCGAATGCTGGGATTACAAGCGTGAGCCACCACGCCCGGCTACCTTGTGTCTTTTTATTGAGGAGTTGAGGCCATTTATATTCAGTGTGATAATTGAGAGATGATTTTTAATTCCTAACATTTTGAGTTTTGACTTCTGTTTTCAGTGGTGTTTATTCTTCTTTGCTTAGTTGTTTTCTTCCTGGAAATTATTGTTTCTCTGGTTCTGACATTTACTTGTTACTTCTTCTTTGTAGTTAATCTCATTGAGTATTTTCTCTAGTGCTGGTTTGGAAGACATAAATTCTTTCGGTTTCTGTTTGTCATGGAAGATTTTTATATGCCCATCAATTTTGAGAGAGAGTTTTGCTGGGTATGAGAATCTTGGCTGCAAGTTATTTTCTTTCAGAGTTTGGAATGTTACTCCAGCCCCTTCTGGCTTTCATGACTTGATTTTGGAGGTCTGGAGTGATTCTAATTGGTTTGCTTCTAAATGTCACTTGGCCTTTTACTTTTGTTCCCTTTAGAATTCTCTCCTAAGCCTCTACATCAGTCAACTTGATTATTATGTGGCATGGTGAACCTCTTCTTTGGTCTTGTCCTGAGGGAGTTCTGTATGTTTCCTGTACCTGTGTGTCAACTTCTCTTTCTATGTTTGGAAAATTCTCTGATATTACTTCTTTGAAAAGATTTTTTATTCCATAAGTTTCAGCTTCTAATCCTTCTTCTATGCCTATTATTCTTAGGTTATCTCTTTTAAAATTGGCCCAGATCTCATCGATATCCAATTCATACTGTCGATTTTTTTTTCTAAATTATGTACTTTGGATTCATTTTTGGAATGGTCATCTTCTAAGAGTGATATTCTTTTTTCCATGTGGTCTAATCTCCTGTTTATAGTTTGTATTGATGCCTTCACTTCAGTTATTGCATCTTTCACTTCCTTCAATGCTTCTCTTTGGTTCCTGTTCAGGGTGTCAGATTCTTTGCTTATTTGTTCCTTTATTTCTTTCCAACTCTCCCTACATTCTTTACAAAAATCCTGTATTGTTTCTAGTATTAAAGATCTGAATTGTTCTTCTGGTAATCTCTTCCATTCTGGGTTGGTGAGATCTGTTATTGAGGGGTTGTGGTGGCTCATTGTTTCTTTGCTATTTTTCCTTCCCATGTTTCTCCTGTTCTTAAATTTATATCTTTGCTGCTTTTGCAGGTTTTCTCTTCTAATCTCTGCAGTGGGGGTTTAGAGGTGTCTGCTGGTATATACAGGGACAGGTTGTGTTCAGTGGTAAAGGTTGGGTGAAATGTCACAGTGATGAATGCAAGAATAGGGTAAAGTAGAGGGTGTGGTCCAGTGGAATAAGAGGTTGAGTATGTTGAGGTGATATATTGTAAAGATTAGAGATGGTAGATATGTTGTGGGATTCTGGTAGTGAATGTAGAGTTTTAAGTGTGGTAGTGTGAGATGGTCTTGATATGAGAATATGAGACAGGGAAAAAGGAAAAAGAAAAGAGAAGAGAAAAAGTATTGAGGAGAAGAATGTAGATGGGGGAGAGGGAGGGAAGCTTGTAAAAGGGATAAGGAGGAGATTCAACAAACTAAGCAAAAAATAACAAAGCAACCAATCATCTAAACAAACATAAATAAATCAAGGCAATACAAAACAAAAACAGAGTAAAAATAAATAAAACATCACACACACACACACACACACACACACACACACACACACACCAAAACAAAAACAAAAAGCAACAAGAAACAAAAACAAAAACTCTGCTAGTTTGTAAGTACAGAGCTTAAATCTTCAAGTGTGTCTCTGGTATTCTCATTTGCTCTGTCAGTGCAGGCAGGGGGTTCCGCTGATGCCTCTCCCGCTGCAAGCTTGTGTCTCTGAGCTCTCCACAGGACCTGTCTGTGACTCTCTCTCTGCCTTTGCTGGTGGCAGGAGTGTAATCTATATGCCAGGCATTTTCCAGGGTGCCTGTTAGTTCTCTATGCCCTGTGTGCACTGGGTCCCTCTTGCACTTCTGCTCTATCCAATTGCTTGAAGGGCGGGTGACTGAGTCTGGCCTTTGTATAGGGGTTCCCCTCACCCCAGGGGTGCAATTTAACTTACAGATCTCTGCTGCTCTGGTTCCAGTGGGAGGGGTGATCTGGGGTGTCCCCGGTGTTTTTGATCACTGTTGATCCTGCGGAGAAATGCTGCTTGATTAGGGTGTGAAATTCCGTAGTCGCTTACTCCAGTTCTGGTCGTTGGGTGCTCAGGAGGTTGTTGGAGGTCTTGGTGCTAATAGATGCTGCTCTTGGCAAGTAGCAGGATAAGATGGCGGTTGGCAAGATGGCAGCTGTCAAAAAGGTGGCCACAGGTTCATAGCACACACACCAGCTCCTTTGTTCTCCCTGGGTTTTGTTCAGCTGCTTTTGTTGCTTTAGTCACTTTTTTTTTTTTTTTTTTTTTTTGCCGCTTTGCTTTTCTTTCCTTCCGTTAAGAAGCTGCGTTTGCAGCAGTTTTGATTCAAGCTCTGTGGTGCATTTGATCGCTGCTCTGACTCTGGAGGGAGAGGTGAGCTGGGGTGGTCCCGCGGGGGCTTACACTGGTTGTACCATGCATTCAGGTCATTGTGGAAGGTGCAGGGATCCCACCGCCTGGTTAGGATGTGGAGTTCTGGAGTCGCTTACTCCTCGCCTGGTTGCTGGGTATGCTGGTTGGTGGCCGGCTTAACAGCTGCTGTAGCTCCGCAGCTTGGCGCTGCTGCAGCGTGGTCAGGCTCCTTTACTCTCCCTGGTTGGCTTTCTGGGGTCTCTTTAGTTGTAGTTCAAATTTGTTTTTTTTTTGTTGTTGTTGTTCACTTTTTTGTTGCTCTTTTTCTTCCATTAATACATCTCTCCATTCATCCATGCATATAACACAAATTATACAAAATACAATTTTTCTCCTTCCTTTCCTACAAAACGTGTGTGTTAGTTAAGCTATGCATTTCTAAAACAAATACCTGAGGTGATCATCTTATAAAAAGAAAAGGTTTATTTGGGAGCCGGGCGTGGTGGCGCACGCTTGTAATCCCAGCATTCGGGAGGCTGAGACCGGAGGATCCGGGTTCGCGGCCAGCCTCAGCTACCTAGTGAGGCACTCCGCAACTTAGTGAGACTCGGTTTCAAAATAAAGAATAAAAAATAGGGCTGGGGGTGTAGCTCGGAGGTAGAATGCCTCTGAGTTCAATCCCCAGTA
>PVLC010028643.1:0-20868 GCA_004027655.1 Graphiurus murinus
TGCTCTAGCAACTTTTAAATGGGTGTATGGATGCACAGCCTATTTTTCTAGAAAGAAGGATCACATAGAGAACCCTTGAACAATGAGACCCCATGAGAGGCAGAGAACATGTCAGATTACAGTCAACACCAAGAACCTACATATGTGAGAAACTACCAGAACACAACTGAATTGGTGACTCCAGTTGATGCTGGGTAGAACTGACTTCAATCCACGGAATTATAACAAATAAAAAGTGGCTGCTTTCTTAGTCACAAAATTTAGTCCATTTGCTATGCAGTAATAAAAAAAAAAAAAACTAAATGTCAGTAAAAAAATTGATTTCACTTTTTCTCACACAAACAGAACATTCACCATTTCCTAAGAGAGACAATCAAAGTCCCATTTAACTATGGCTTTAGTTAAAAGTCCATGATCTCTAGATTATACAGAACACTCTCCATCTGGTGTATAGGTGGCTCCATGTGGCCTAGCACTGATTGTTGGGTGTCTAGATATGCCTAAGTTTAGTGATAGTGTACTGTGCTATTTTCTAACCTCTTCCAGCATAACATGTTATATTTTATTGTATTGAAATTACAGCTCAAATGACCCCCTAAATTGGTTTCATGACCCACTAATATTAGATCATAAACCACAGTTTGGAAACTGCATAACACTACACTGCCTCTCATAAAACTGATTCATTAAGTTGTTTTTTTTTTTTTTTCCTAGTTTGGGAAGGACAAGAGGATAGAAAGGTTATAGTAAGATTTTATTATTTTTAAGTGAGAAAATCAGATGAATAGATTATCATTTTGGAATAATTATTCTAGCAGTACTTTTATGAATTGATTGGAAAGAACCAAGACTGGTGGAAGTTTTTCTCAGTCAGTAAAAAGAAAGTAGAGATTTAGGATTTAAGTGAATATTTTCAAAAGCAGGAGGAAAAAAGCATAGATGTGGATGATTTCATAATTTTGAGACTTTCTTTTTATGTGTGCCATTCACCAAGAAGAGAGAGGCAAGTCTATCCCTGCTTTTGCTGAAGTAACTGAGTGATTCTAGGAAATGCAGTTTTCATCTACTTAGATATGCATTTTTATGAGAGGACATGAACTCATATATTTTCTGAAATACCTATATAGGACATGGAAGCCTAGGTTGATAATTTTAAGGGGATGGTAGTAATAACTATGAAGTGAAAATAAGCAAAACTGATAATATCTGTTTAAAAAATCTCTATATAGCAGTGTTTCAATAAGAAAACTTATCTGATCAAACCTTCAGTGTGTTCTCTTCTTTTTTCTAGGCTCTATTAGGCAAAAAAATAAATAAATTGCATGGGTTTGGAAGATTTGAGTACATTTAGTAGGGGCTAATTACTTCCACTCAAAGCTCTGGTGCCCAATAAGAATAAGTTTTCTAATTATTTGTTCTTTAGGGACACAAAACATATGATTACCAAAGAACTATGAGACATGTGCATCATACTATTTTTGTTGTTGTTGTTTTGTGGTACTGGGGATTGAACCCAGAGTCATTCTATTTCTGAACCTCATCCCCAGTCATATTTTTATTTTGAAACAGGGTCTCACTAAATTACAGAGGCTGGTCATGAACCTATAATCCTCCTGTGTCAGCCTCCTAAATACTGGGATTACAGGTATGTGTCATCACAGCTATCATGTTCCATTTTTAAAGATATGTAACAAGCAATTATAATCTTAGAAAAAATACTAACAAGAATGTTCCCCTTTAACCTCATTTAATCAGATAATTATGCCATTGAAATTTCTTATATCAAGATTATGTAGAAGCATTATAAGAGTGAGATTTTATGAAGTGAAATGGTCTGGACAATAATAATATTTTTAATATAATGCATCATTTAAGGTAATATAAAATGATTCAATTAATCCATTCAATCTTTCTTCATACCATTGTGAGATACACCAAGACTTTCTGTATAAGAGAGTCTATATAATAACCCTCTTATTACTGCTATCATGATGATTTATGTACTGGAAACTTCTAGGCTTAGCTTGCTATTTTTGTTTTTCAAAAAAGAGCTATGCTATGAATCATCTTAAATACTTGGAAATGTTCTTCATAAAAATGGTTTCCTTAATTTGTTTTTCTATTTACTGAAAGGAAAAGTGGTAGGAATTTAAAGTTTGTACTACGTCAAAGATGCTGGGGTGAATGGCATTTCAAGTGAGTTGGCAGGAATGAGTAGAAGACTACACATTCTTCTAGTAATCTACTTGTTGAGCACAGAAATTTATTTTTGTTGTGATTAGTCGAACTCACTTTTTCCAGTTTTCACTGTTCATTTTTCACACCAAGCTCTGCATTTTTACATCAATTCTATATAAAAAAATTTATGTGAAAACATTGTTAAATAACTTAATTGAATATTCCTATGACTCATAATGTAATGCATACCTAAATTGCTTATTTAATTCTGAATAGGTTAATTTAATTCTCACATATTTCATGACAGATGTGTTCTGTGATATGTCCATCTCAAGTTCAATCTGATATTACTAAAACTTCAGTAACAATTTCTTCTAAATTTACTAAAAAAACCCTCCCACCTTATATCAAAATAGAAAACTGCTATGATTTGTAGTGGTGATATTTAAAGACCTATTTTTTAATTTGTTTACTATATAGTTTACAGAAATTCCAGGAAATTTCTACTCATTATTATTATGGTATCAAAAAATTGTGTAAAAGAGTTTGAGTACTATCTGTTACCAGAAGATTTGAATACGAAATCATACAGCCATGAATATATTGATACTTTAGATATGTAAAGATTCATCTGAGTTAGAATTAAGGACTCAGAGGATTAGGACAGAAAATTTTTCTCCAAATCTAATTTCAAATGTTGGTGTTATTAGACGTAATGAACATGTACACTATTTAGTAAGAATAATCACAAGTGCAAACATTTATTGAGTACCAACTATATTCCTGACAGTGTTGTGAGCAGTTTGGATAGGCTAAATAATTTAATTTTTCACAAAAACTATGGGAGATAAATAGATGGAGCCTACAAGCTGTTACTCAGAAATCTCCACATATTAGAGAAGGAAAATAGCAGGCAAAAACATCAAACTAGGTGTCTATCCCCTGGGGAGAAAAAAACCTTTTCTTTATGAGTTCTCATTTGTCTTTTATTGAGCATTTAAGTCTCATGATCTGCAAGTGACAGAGAGGCATAGACTGATATTATCTTTAATATAATAACATAATTATAATGATTAACAAATAAGCAAATAGTTTAGAAATTAGTGTATGAATATGTATATGCCTATGTGCACATGTGTGCATGCACGTCTATACCTCATGAAAAAAATCAAACTAATTAAATACTTCAATGCACAAGCTGTTCAAAATTCAAGGAAGGACTAGAAAAGTGAGTGATCTTCAAGTGAGGTTGAGTAACAATATGAAACATAACATTTTGTCTATGTGCAAAAGGACTCAATTTCTAGAATCTCAACTTCTAAGTATAGTCTTTCCTAAAAGTCCTCTTGCCTAAAATTAAGCCTAGATTTGAAGATTTATGCTGAGTTTTCCCTGTGACCCATTAAAGTTCAAGTCTCCCAAGTGACATATTACTATTGAGTCACTGTTTGAAATTGTAAAACTTTCCAAACTCAAAGCAAAAGGGCAATTTTTACTATTGGTGCATCCACAGTTCAATAAAGAAGAAAGAAAGAGAAAGAGAGAATCAGAGAGAGGACTGAAAAAAGAAAGGAGGGAAGAAGGAAGAAAGGAAGGAAGGAAGAAAGGAGAGAATGGCAGAAGTAGTTGGTAGTAAACTCTTTTAAAGGCCATGTTGTTTAAAATGTTTTTTTTTTATTCAAAAAGTTGAAGAAGTAACTAGAAGAGATATCTGATTAAAAAGCAAATATTTTCACTTTTTGCTCTTTGACATTAAACTTGAAAGTCTTGAGAATTCGAGGATTCTGGTAACAAAATATTTTTTTCCTTTCCTATGTGTTTACTTATGTTGGTTAAAGTCATTTTTCAGATTTTACTGAATGAAAAATTAGAAATACTATAATATTTAATAATGTATAACTTTAAATCCTATAATTTCTAGCATATGATAGTCATGTGGATGCATACATTATTGGAAAACAACTCCATCCATCTAATTTAGGTGAACATTTACAATACTATTTTTCTTGTTGTATTTACATTATTCATCAAATCTATAATATATTTATAAAATGTGGTTTTGATCAATTTCCCTACTTTCTTACCATTGCATACTTTAGGGTGAAAGGTCTTCTTCCCCTTTCACAGGTGGCAAAGTACTAATCACAATTCAGATTCCTAAGGGTGTCTTCTAATTTAAAGCACTGTGCGATTCTTCTATAGTAACTATCCAAGTCTTCTTCTGTGCCTTCAGAGGGTTTTGTGTATGCCTTTACTATGGAATATATTAAATCAAAACGTATTTATGAAAAACACTCATCAATCATTTAATTAATGAATTGTAATGATACAAAAATGTTTTTATTCTCCTCTAACTGCTTTATTACCTGATCATTTTAGTCATTCAAAAAATGTCAAAAGAAAAAATGTCACTTATAATGCATGAAAATTTATCATTAAATCTCTAAGGATTTGTTAATTTTTAGTATGGATGGTGCCATGGGATAGGTGAACCTGTTGAGGCACACATATGTTACTTTAATAGAACCTCTGTTCTTAAAATATACATTTATTGTGCATGTTTTAAAATTTTACCTAAGCCAGGCGTGGTGGCGCACGCTTGTAATCCCAGCATTTGGGAGGCTGAGACTGGAGGATCTGGTTTTGCAGCCAGCCTCAGCTACCTAGTGAGGCACTCCACAACTTAGTGAGATCCTGTTTCAAAATAAAGAATAAAAAATAGGGCTGGGGGTATAGCTCGGAGGTAGAATGCCCCTGAGTTCAATCCCCAGTACCGCAAAAAAAAAAGTTTTATCTAAAGATGATTAATAATTATTTGTGCTTAACGGATTGATATATTTGACTTTGAAATTTTCTATATTACCCATGAATTTAGATATTGACAAAAGTATTTTTCTATAACTGGTATATGAGTGTATTTATGGTCTAGGACTATCCAGAATAAATGAAAATATTCCAATTATATTCTAAGTGAATTCTTAAATAACTCAATTTTATTAACTAAAGAAGTGACTTTCTCTGGTCTACATTTTTGTGTTACTTTTTTGGATCAATGAGACTGCCAACTCTGCCAGCAGACTTTTGTGTATAAAATCATGATACCAGTTACCCCCAAAAAGCTCCACAACTTTGATCTCTCCCCTTATTATTTGAACAAGATGGTTTCACATTGCTCCTTAAAAGATTAGAAAACACACGTGGTAATAAATTAGGAATAACCTCTTTCATACAATTCTATTAGTTTCATAGTTTGTATCAAAGGCTATTTCTGCATGAAACCAGAAAAAAAAAAAAAATACTGTTTCATGAACAAAATGACCATAGTATAAATTAGAGTCCTAAAAACTGCACTGTTTACTTCAGGCTCCATGGTATTTTAAGGCAATGATGGCTCCCTAAGGGAAGCCTGTGTTTATGAGCCCCTGACGGTGTTTTTGAAGGAGAAATGCCTGTTTTAGTGTCATAGAAATATTATCAACATGTACCTGAGGCAGCTCTCCACCAGCTCTAAATGCCTCTTCACTGAGTCTCATTCCATCTGGTGAAAGACAGTTGCCAGTTCTACAAGACGCTTGTGGTTGCACATCCTAATACTGTGTTGCCAGTGACTCTGTGACATCTTGTAACTTATGTCTTCCTTCTCATGAATGCATGTCTCAAATCATTTAAATATGCACTTATTTTGAACAGAAAAAAAGGTTTACTGAAAGAGTATTATTTTGTTCAGGTAGCAAAGAAAAGCTCTTTGTTTCTAATTTTACCTTTGCATAACCTGGCATTTAAATTTAATTTTAGAATTTCTGATTTATATTTTATAATCATGTCGTAATCTGTTATTTTACTTATTTGAATATGGAAATAGTCATTGATACACTTTGTTTCTTTGTAAATGCATTTGAATTATGAGAAAAGTTGGACTCTTTACTTTCTTTTACTGTCTAATTCAATATGTTCTATTTACCTTCACTGTCTAGTAATTAGAACAAGCCCAAACACAATATAACACAACACAATCAATACCATAAAATACAGGGTGGGGTTGTTATAAAAATGATGGCAGAATAATGAAAACATAAGAATAATAATAGTAACAGTAAATTAACTTTTAAATAAAATTTGAACTTTAATTTCTTTATGTCAGAATAGCCAGAGTCCTCACCCCTGCCTATTATATTTTGAGTCATTTACTCATTTTCATTACCTGTCTGATGTATACTAGCTTATATTCTTAGACATAACACTGCTAAGGAGCAGCCCTATAATGAAGGCAAGATGTATAAGCACAGTTTTACAAATAAAAATGAGACACTTTTGGAAGTTAAGAAAATTGTTCATTATCATACATTTTGTAAGAAAAAAACCTAGAATTAGAATGTAGAAGTCATATTTCTAGCTGATTCTCATTATCACTCTAATTTTGATGATGACATTTTAGATGCCTGGGTTCATTTTTGCCAGCTTTAAAATAAAAACAAAAATGTTTTTGTTGCTTTTTTATATTACTGGAGACCATAGTTTCCACTGAAAGTGCAAGAATTTTTTGAATGAAAACAAAATGAGAAAAGCATGATCTTTTCAAATTTTACTTCCCTAGAATATTTATTCATAGAAAGTATATTTTTGTGCTATAAACCATGTGAAAGCATTTTAAATTTATTTTTATTCAGCATACCCTTGATATGAAATAATTTTTAAAATATAATGAATGTGAATAACTTCATATATAATAATGTGACCAGATAATTACATTAAATGGAAAGTAATATAAAATGACAAAACTGAGATAATAGCACATTCACTTAAAAAAGACCGAAACCATTCTAGTTATATTATGAATGAAAAATATTTATGAAGTTAAACAGAGAGGGATTGCCTGTCTTTCCCTCCCTAAGAATGTTTTAGAGGATGTAAGTTTTTCAGTCTAAATGACAAAAAAAAAAAAAAAATTATGAAAGAGCAGAGATTAAAGTACTGAATGATACTAACAGGCACCTGTGTATGCCTGTGTGTCATTTACTCCATTCTTCTACAAAGCTATTGGTAGCACATAAAAACCATATTAATGATAAAGAAAGAACTGGCAGTGAGTAACGAGAAGTAAATATCTATGTTAAAAAGTCAAAAGGACATAGAACAGAAGAATATATAAGTTTTAAAAAGCTCTATTTTTAGAAATAACAACTTGGTCAAGCAGAGCTCTTACATTAAATCTTCATTTTAAATGGAAAAATTATAATTTCCATTTCTGTGAAATCAGTTTATTGATGTGAACCATGTGCCAGGTTCTATGCTTGATGTTGAAGAAGAAAAGCTGAATAAAATATGACACCCTCCCTCAGAGAGCCCACAATAAAGTGAGAGGCAGGTGTGAACAAATTATTGTAAATAAAATATGGTTAGCAGAGGTATAAAGCAAGCACTATGAAAACACCAAGTGAGAATATTCACAGAAAGAGTCAGTGAGGAATAAGCATTTGAGCTGATTTTTGACTGTGAGTAGGAGTTTACCATATGGGTCAGGGAAGGGGGCAAATTCCAGGGAAAGAAAACAGCATAGACATCATAGAAGACATAAGGAAAAGGATGATGAATAGCAAGCAGATTTCATTAAGGAGAAGAGATTACATTCTGGGGAGAAGAGGATGAAAACAGAAAGATAAAACTAAACCCCTCAGAGGCAAAATGAGAGTAGAAAGTTCTCTGTACATGGGCTTCATATTTAAGTATTAAACTACCAATAGAAGTTATAAAAATGGAAGCAACATTACAAGATTTGCTTAATTAAGAAGATACCTCTAGAAGCCTTATTATAATTCTTATTTTTCATCTTCATGCAAAAACTACTTCTCAGCTCACACTTTATATTTTGACAGACAAAGCTGGCTCACTGGCATAATTTCCAGAAGTGGAAGTTGTAGAACAAAGGAGACTTTGTGGGGGGATAATGGGTGGGGAAAATAATATGGATGGAGACCTCCTATCTCTGTCTCTTTAGGATCCTGCCAGCCTTGGCATCACTGTTTCACAAGCATGAAGTGTATGGGTATCCAATCCCAGGTTTTCAACTCATCTTTAAATAATTCAATATCCTGAGTAATTTCATTATCCAAGAATGAGTGATATAGTAACATGGCCTAACAACTCTGGACCTAAAGCCTTTGAAGACCTTTCTCCATACCCTTCTGAAGGCACAATTTCTATGTCCATAATAGACACTGATCCCTCAGGTCAGGAATGAAATCCCAGGATCCTTCTTGCTCACCAGTCCATTGTATGGCATGCTCTTCCTTTTCTTAAACAAAATAATCTCACCATCTCCACTGAACATCGTCACTTTGATGTTTTCCATAATATTTTCCTCAGAAGTATTAGTTTCATTGTGGTATAGTCATTTAAGTGACAATTATAATGTTATAAGAAAATTTCCATAATAGGAAATGATACAGAACCCACTAGAAGCATTGCTGAAAGAAGATCCAAGTTTTCCTTTAATGTAAGAAATGGTTCCATTAAAAGAACTTTGAATTGAAATTATAGGGCTCAATGTATTTGCCAAGTATGTAATTGAAAGAATCTAGGCAGAAGAAATGGGACGTGCAAATCAGAATCCTTTGAGAGTACATGACCTGATCCTATGTCATACTATGTCATATTACTCATCTATATAATGAGAAAATGTGCTCAGCAGATGTGTAGTCAATATACCAAGAGCTAGAGTATAAAATGCCTTCAAAGTCACACAAAGCAGCTACAATATCAATATTATAGGCTGCTCGGAGCCATAGAATAGTCTGGAATATGAAAGAGTTCGAGTTCGGTCATTTTGCGGGGCGCAAAACAATCTTCTGGTTTCTAATCTATTAAACCTTTCCATTTTAGTCTCCTAAATAATTGTTATTTAAATATTAAGACTTAGAAAATTTTCTCATATGCTAATACCTGAAACATTAATTTCAAATCCTAATCTACCATGGATTTTAAGGTTATTTATCAATATTAATTTCAGGATATCTTTATTATCATGCTGTATAGAGATACCCACCTATGTGACTCTATGGAATCTCCAATACTTTTCTTCTCTTGGTAATAAAGTATACTTGAGGTCACACCAAAGTCATACTCCTAAGGACTATGCTATATTCTTTCACTCAACATATGTACTTTATCTTTTAACTAAATTTAGCAATTTTATATATATATACATATATATTTTAATTGGTGGGTTATAATCATACATTTTGATGAAGTTCAGGGTGATAGAAGCATACATGTACAGTTCCCACCCCATTCTCTCTCCCTCCCCACCTTTTTTTTTTTTTTTTCCTTTACTGGTGCATTGTAATCATACAACTTTGTTAGGTACAGGCTGTTAAAGGCAAGCATGCACACATTTATCATTTAAACCTTCCCCAATTCTTGCCCCACTCCCTCGCCCTCTCTCTTTCTCAGGTTCAGATTAGTGATTGACTTTGATATCTTTGTGAAAGTACATCACGTGCATTAGGGTGTTTGCCCCCTCCCATCACCTTCAGTTAAGTCACCTTCTTTGCTCATCTAAGGTTTCTTCTTCATCTAGAGTCCCTCTAATGTCCCACTTTTTCAGTAGCTTCCACATATTAGAGAGAGCGAATGATTTTTAACTTTTTGTGACTGACTAATATCATTTAGCATGATGTTTTCCAGTTCCATCCATTTCCCTACAAATGACATGATTTTGTTCTTCTTTATGACTGAATAAAATTCCATTGTGTATATATCCCATAGTTTTGTAATCTATTCATCTGTTGATGGATATCTTGCCTGGTTCAATAGTTTGGCAATTGTGAATTATGCAGCTATAAATATAGATACACATACATTGGTCTGATAGTTTGGTTTCCATTCTTTTGGGGTAGATACCCAGAAGTGGTATTGTTGGATCATATGGTAGGTCCATTTCCATTTGTCTGAGGATCCTCCTTACTGTTTTTCAGAGTGGTTGCACTAATCTGCAATCCCACCAACAATGTATTAGGATTCCCATTTTTCCACACCTTTGTCAACATTTATTGTTGTGTTTTTGATGATTATCATTCTAATTGGGGTTAGGTGAAATCTCAGGGTATTTTTGATTTGCATCTTTCTAATTGCTAATGAGAATGAAGATTTCCTCATACATTTATTTGCCATTTGTATTTCTTCTTTTGTGAAATATCATCAAAATGGCCATTCTCCCAAAAATGATCTACAGATTCAGTGATACTCATTAAATTACAAAGATCATTCTTCACACACAGAAACAACATTTGGAACAACAAAAAGCCAAGAATAGTCAAAGTAGTTCTTAGCAACAATAACCATGAAGGAGGCATCACAATACCTGACTTCAAACTATACTACAAAGCCACAGTAATAAAAAGAGCATGGTATTGCCACAAAAACAGACACATAGACCAATGTGACAGAATAGAAGACTCGGAAATAAACCAACACACTTACAGTCAATTGATTTTTGACAAAGAACCCAAAAATATACAATGGAAAAAAGACAACCTCTTTAACAAACGGTGTTCGCAAAACTGGTTAACCATATAGGAAAGTGGAAATAAAACCCACTTTCTCACCCTGCACAAGAGTCAATTCAAGATGAATCAAAGTCTTGGAAGTCAGGCTAGAGACCTTGCAGCTACTTGAAGAGGGCATAGGGCCAACACTTAAACACATAGGCACAGGTAAAAGCTTTCTCAACAAGACCCCAATGGCACAAGCAACTCAAAGGAAGATCAATACATGGGATTGCATTAAACTGAAGAGCTTCTGTGCAGCAAATGAAACTATCAAAAACCTCAACAGGGAGGCCACAGAATGGAAGAAAAATTTTGCCAGCTACTCCTCTGATAGAGGACTAATATTTGAATATATAGAGAACTCAAGAAACTCACAGCTAAGAAAACAAATAACCCAAACAAAAACTGGGCAAATGATCTAAATAGACACCTCACTACCTTCTTAAGTGCTCAATACAGTAATTGGCTTTGATATGTATGCGTATGTCCTTCATGTCCTTTGTAGTATCCATTGAAGACTCTTCAAGTCTTCCTCCCTCCTCCTATCTCCCTCAGTTATGTTCTCTCCTTCATTCCTCTAGTTTTTCTCCCTTTGTCTGAAGTCTGTCCAGTGTCTCAATTTCTCTCTAGTATCCACATATGAGGGAATATATACTACCTTTCACTTTTTGTGACTATCTAATCTCACTTAGCATAATATTCTCCAGTTCCATTCATTTCCATGCAAATGAAATAATTTTGTTTGTCTTTACGACTGAAAAAAAATCCCATTGTGTATATATTTGATAATTTCATAATCCATTCATCTGTTGTTGGACATCTCAGCTGGTTTCATAGTTTAGCAATTGTGCATTGTACAGCTTAAACATAGATATGTATACATTAGTGTGGTAGTCTGGTTTCAACTCTTTTGGGTAGATACCAGGAATGGTACAGCTGGGCCATATGTTAAATTCATTTCCATTCTTCTGAGGACCTTTCACACTGTTTTCCAAAGTGGTTGTAGTAATTTACAATCCCACCAACAATGTATTAGAGTTCCTACTTCTCCACATCCTCAACAGCATTTATTATTGTTTGTGTTTTTAATGATTCCCATTCTAATTGGAGTTAGGTGAAATCTCAGGATAGTTTTCATTTACAGCTCTTTGATAGCTAATAATATTGAACTATTTTATATTCTTTGGCCATTTGTATTTATTATTTTGTGAAGTGTCTAGTTAGCTCACTTCATTTTTTGATTGAGTTGTTGTTTTTTTTTTTTTTTGACAGTGAGTTTCTTGAATTCTTTGGGTATTCTAGATATTAGTCCTCTATCAGAGGAGTAGCTGGCAAAGATCTTCTCCCATTCTGTTGGTTCTCTCTTGAGGTTCTTTATAGTTCCCTTTGCTGCACAGAAACTCTTCAGTGTAATGCAATCCCACATATTAATCCTCGTTTTTTATTTATCATGCCTTTGGTCTTGTTGAGAAAGATTTTACCCATGTCTATATGTAGCAGTTTGGTCCTATGCTTTCTTCAAGTAACAGCCAAGTCTCTGGTCTAATTTCTAGATCTTTGTCCATCTTTAATTGATTCTTGTGCAGGCTTTGAAAGTGGGATTTATTTCCATTTTTCTGCATATGAGCAACCAGATTTGCCAACATCATTTATTGAAGAGGTTATCTTTTTTCTAGTGTGTGTGTTTTGGACCACTTTGTGTCAGAAATCGATTGGCTGTAAGTATGTGGATTTGTTTCTAAATCTTGTCTTCTACTCCATTGGTCTATATATCTATTTTTGTGCCAATACCATGGTATTTTTCATTCTATACCTCTTTAGTATAGTATGAAGTTAGGTATTTTTATGCCTTCTGTGGGTGCTATGATTCTTTTGTTGTTCCAAATGAATTTAAGAAATGATTTTTCTGTATCTGTGAAGAATGATCATGGCATTTTAACAGGGATTGCATTGAATTTGCTGATCACTTTTGGAAGGATGGCCATTTTGATATTTATTCTGCCTGTCCAAGAAGAGCATGAGAAATCTTCTACCTTCTAAGATCTTCAATTTCTTTCTTTAGTGTTTTATAATTTTCACTGTAATGTATCTTATCTCTTTTGTTGGATTTATTCCTAAATATTTTATTGTTTTTGAGGTTATTGTGAATGAAAATGTTTTCTGGATTTCTTTTTCAGTGGATTTATGGTTAGCATATAGAAAAGCTTCTGATTTTTTAGATTGATTTTACATCCAGACACATTGCTAAATTTGTTAATCAATTACAAAAATATTTTCATTGAGTTATTATTTTATATTCTAAATATCTCTCTCAGTCATAAACTTTATACTGTAATCTGAATACACTTGCCTTATTTTAAAGTTCCATTCTATCTTCCTTGACTAGTATTCTCTTGATTCCTTATTATTATGATCAATAGGCTTTCAATAAATGTGGTAAATAAATGAGAAAAAACAATATAAACAAAAATTTAATGAATATTACCAAACCATTGTATATTCAGACCATAACTTTTTCCTTGTATGGAGTAATTATAATGAATGCATTAAATTGACTGAATTTAGAATGATTCCTAGGAAGAATGGAGTAGAAAGAGAAAATATTTATAATATTATTGGCTTTAATTATATGTGCTTATTTAAAGTTGTAGCAAGAGTTTTGGTATCCATTGGCTAAGTACACACTACCTAATATGAAAATTATATATAATTGTATGTGCATAGTTATGTATAGAACTGTATTTAATATAGTTTTTATAAGATAATATGAACAAGAAAATTCACAATATTAAATGTGATTAAGTTATTGGAAAAAAACAAATAAAAACTACAAGTTATTACTACCTAAGTGGTACTATATAGTATTTAAAGCAAATTTACTCGTGCGATATAATGTCAAAGGATAAGTAAAACTGCAAGGACAGATTTTAACTTGATTTCCTTAAGTCATTTTTGCCAGTTGGATATTGATGAATTCTTTTATATGCTTTTGAAATAACCGAGGAATTGGACATCATTTCTTATATATTGGATGTGTATTACAGAGCTATATCTTCAAGAAAATAATATACAATATTCTGACTTTAATCCATGATAAGGAGCTTCTGAATATTATGCTTCTGCACTAAACAAAGTCACAAATGATTTTTTATTTCACAATAAAAATGTATCTATTGTTTTATGGTAAAATATTAAATGGACAAATACATAGGGATATATAAATATATGAATGAAAGCTCTATAAATATATTTATATGTGGCTATATATAATCTGTGACTATACAGCTTCATTCATATGTCTGCATTTTGAGCCATACAACTGTGTAAAGTATTACCCATATTTTGTAAAGAAAAAAAGAGTCATGCTGTTAAGAAGCTGTTCAAAACTCAAAGAACTAGTAAATAAAGGATGTCAGATTCAAACTGAGGTCTGACTGATTTCAAAAGTTAGATTCTTTCTATGAAAGTACACAAAAAAGTGAACAACACAGATTTTTTTTAAGTTACTGTTATTTGTGGGTGTTAAAGAAAGTAACTTTCCTACTATCTATCATCTCTTACAAATTAACAAAGAGAGTTAAGTCTCTCATATCAAGAAAATACAGTAATAGTTGGAAAATTTATACAAGGCCAGGTAGTAAATATTTTTGGCATTATGAGCCATACAATCTCCATATCAAGTAATCAACTCTGCTGTCATATAAAAGCAGCAACAAAAAATGTACAAATAAATGAATGTGGCTGTTTTCAGTAGAATTTCATTCATAAATAACACTGTAATTTACTTTTGAAATGAGTTGCATATTTCATGAAGTCTTCTTCCCCCTCTTTCTCCCCTCCGCTTTCTTCTTATTATTCTTCTTCTTGTTCTCCTCCTCCTCCTCCTCCTTCTCCTCCTCTTCCTCCTCCTCCTGTTATCATTTGAAAATGTAAAATCCACTCTCAGCTCCAAGGCCATATAGAGGTAAAGGCTAAAATAAAGACATAATCTACTGGGTCTGAAATAACGGCTAGTTTACCTATACAATCAGAAATAAAAGATATAAGGCTAAAATACTGCCCAAACCTATTTTGGATTGCCACTCACCATTATTACAAGGAACAAAATTTTCTTTATAGGTTAGCTCTCACCCTATGTTGGAAAACAATTAATATAGATAACACAAAACACAGCCTCTTAAAATCTGACTAGAAATCATTAGAAAACAATGATTCCTGAAATCTGAAGTTGCTATACATTCTTACTAATGTTTTCATCTTTCTAATTCTATAGACACTACCCATTATCAAAGTCAAGTCATATGTTAATATCCACAACCTATCTTCTCTTATTTGGAATGTCAGACCTTAGAACTAGAAGGCATGTTTCTTACAACTGGTCCAGCCTTCAGTGACCTCATAAAACTTTCCTATCCCAACTTTTCTGAATGATGAAACTAAAACTCAAAATAGGCATGGAACTTGTAAATGCACATGTATAATGACAGAATAGGAACTGCATCTTGCCCTAACACTGGAACATCAACTAACAGATAGAAAGGAAATGTGGAAATGTGTTACAATAGTTTATTAGTTTAATTAGCATTAGTTAATGATACAATCCCAAACTCTCACTGGCATAATGTAATGGAAGTTTATTTTCCTCCCATACAGCAGTTATTACAGTTGAGTATCCCTTGGGATAATTCTCTGCTGAGCATTGACTTGGGGAATCTAACATCTTCCATGTTGTAGCTTCATCATCTTTTAGAAGCTACTGTAGAAACTTTACTGGATTTGGCAAGTTAAGTGAAAAAGTGAGTATGAATTCTTATTTGCAGAGCATTTTAGGAGAAAGCCAAAAAGCGGCATGTATCTTTTCCTTTTACATCCTTTTAGGCTGAACCTAATTTACTAGTAGGTTGAGAAAAAAAAAATGTAGTCTAATGAGAAAGAGTCAACCAGATGGAGGGAAACTTGACAGTGTCAGCTGTTAAGGTTAAACAGTTCCCCAAGAAGCTCACCAAGTACTGTGTGCATACATATCACTATCACTCTGAACTACATTATAATGTGAGAATACAATACATCAATAAAAGTGTGAGTGTGTAAATATATATATATATATGCATATATATACACACACTATTTTGGTATGTTTTAATACATATGTATATATATGTTATATGTATATGGGTATATATATTTTTGGTGCATTGTAACATATATGTATAAATTTATATTATTACATTTTAGAGTATATATATATGTGTGTGTGTATATATATATATATATACATATATATCTATACGTATATATATATATATATATGTTTTATGTTCCCCAAATTGACAATTGGTATAAATGATGCCAATTGTAGAAGTCTTAAAATATTTTAGTAATGTAATCTCTTAAAATATGAGAGAAATATACTCTATATTAAACATAAAAATCTCATGTGCTTTTTCTTTGAAAAAAAGTTTTAGCTATCAACAATAATGACGTTTCACAACTGTCTATAACATGTTATTATTTTTAAACCTAGAATGTAATATGTATTAAGGCCAAATCAGTAAATGATAGACCTTTGATTCACTAGCTTTCAGCTCTGACAAGGTGTGAGATGCTAAAGTTTTTACATTCTCAATGACTGTAATTAACATATTATGATTCCTTGAAAATAAGATCTGAAGCTCCTTTATTATTTTTCCCCTTTTGTAGGAAAGCTTCAGACAGGAAGCCCTTGAAAAAGATCTTTTATCTTTGAGTCTTCTCAGCAAATAAATCCTGTCTTTCTTTCTGATTGTTTCTGTTCATTAACACACAAACACTCACACACACACACACACACACACACACACACACACTCAAATAGAACAGTTACTAAAGTTTCTAGGATGTATAATATCCTTGGTTGATTAAATAATAACAAATTTAAGTAAAATTTAATTGCAGTTAAGTTTTGGACTTGCTTAAATATATTGGTACTGATTGCATAATTTGCACTGACAAGGTATAGAATTGTTACTGATATTCGATGTCGCAGCAGTATAGATGGAAGGCTTGTCCAGGATTTTCTATGGACACTAAGGGTCAATTTCACGCTTGAATTTATGTGGCCGGCGTTTAATCCTATAACCTACTCTGCACTGCTCATAGAAAGGACAAATACAAATTCCTTTGAGTATGGCTTGTCAGAGCAGAGTGAACCCCATCTTCTATGACCCCAATTCTTCAAGAGCTTTCTGCTGCAGCTGAGGGTTGATCACCTTTTTATTGTGATTCCTGGACTCAATGTACTTTTCAGAATGGCAGAATTTGGACATCTGACTGAGTAGAAACTTTGAAGACTGTTGTCACATCATAGTAGTGTTCAGATAAGCCCCTACTGAGATATTCTAGAAATAGATTGTAGCATTCTTACCAAAACATACATACATATATCACTAAAATGAGATTTTAAAACATAATGGGTGGATAAAAATACTCAAATTTAGAACATAAGTTCAATGTTGCAGGCAGGTATAGTCCTTGATTTCTTTCTAATTTATCTTTTCAAACTTTTATCTAATTTGCCACAAAAATATCATATCCATGGAATATAAATTTTTCTGAGTTCTCTCAAGATTTTTTGTCTGTTTTTCTGCATGTCTGAATGTAAGACCTGTAGTTGTAGTTTTATTTTTAATATATTTAATGTAACTTGGTGTACTATGAGATTTTTGGATTTATAGTTTGCAATCTGTTACTCTGGAAAATTCTCAATCATTTTATTTCAAATATTTCTCCTCTTTTCTTCTTCTTTTTTCCTTTCTTTTAATATTTTGAATATGGGTGTATTATATTTTTTGAAATTGTGCCACTATTCTTGGATGTTCTCTTTTCTTTCCTTTGTGTTTCCATTTTGTTTCTGTTAAAACATCCTCAGGTTCACTGATTTGTTCTTCAGCATGGTAATCTTCTAATGAAGCCATCAAAAGACTTATTCATTTGAGTTGGTTTTGTTTGTTTCTACCACTACCTTTCGATTTTGTCATATGCTAATTTTATATTTGCCTGGTTTTACCTCTACCCTATATATGCATTTAGCTACATTTAAAATTAATTACTAACTACTAGTCCTAAGATTATTGGAGTGAGTTTCATCAGTGAGACATAAATAAATTGTTATCACTAATTATACTAACAGTGACTGCTATAATCTGGAAATAGAAAAAGATGTCTAAAGACTGTCACTTGAAATTTAGCTGTACAAAGAAGAAAAGCATATGGAAATATAAACTATCTGAGTAACATTGGTTAAGTATGAAGGTACTGCAACAATTTAGGAGAAATTGAAATAGCCTCATGTGGTTTATTTTCAATAGCAGAATTTCTTAATAAAATACTTGTAAAAAATTCAAATAGCCACTATATTCTAGCTTGGTAGTAGACAGTAGGAATCAAGAGTAGATGTTTCCAATCTATGATATAGAATCATAATTTGGATGGTTTTTACAGCAAAAATGTAAGGCAAAACTTCTATTTTTAAATATTAAACCAGATAATCAATAGAGAAGCTTTCTTTTCAAAATGTAATACCTCTTTTTTGTTCATATGGAGGACCAGAGATTTCTTTGTGAATCTTATAAAATTCATAAGGAATACTATTTGCTATAAAATTTTATGCTTCAGTTGTATTTTCTATATTCTACACTATCTACATTATTACCTGATTATCTTCTATTAAACACAAATTTAAATGGATAGTAGAGGAGTAATAATCAAAGATAAAATTCAAAACTATGTGTAAAACAATAGTTTACATGTATATAACTACTGGTTATTTATTGATATATTTTTAAAATTCTTAGTAAAATCATTTAATTAGATTTTTATATATTCACCATTTTTTGATCTGTAAATATTTTCTTTAATTTTAAAAACTATATAACTTAAATTAATAGGGAATATTTTAAAGCTGTCATTCTTTTTTAAAAGTTCAAGATATAATGTCCCAATATTAGAAAATAAAAGGAGGCAGTTTAGTTAGGTAGGATTTATACAATTGAAAAGAAGATAAAATGAGTTAGACAATAAAAATTATAAATAAAAAATTGAGAGTAACCTGAGCATATGCATTTGTACACTATTCAATAGAATAACATATAAGCAAGAAACAATTTATCACTTAACAAAAAAGAAGCATATAGGTGAAATTATTTGCAAAAGTCTCTTCTGAGAGGAGAAAATTTTAAGTCAGAGAAAGGAATTGAAGTTAGAGTATTATAGTAATAGATGCATATCCATGTTTATAGCAGCACAGTTCACAATATCCAAACTATGGATATAGTCTAGTCCATCAACAGATGAATGGATTTTGAAGTGGTGATATATATATATGTGTGTGTGTGTGTGTGTGTGTGTGTGTGTGTGTGTGTGTGTACTTTACTCAGCCATAAAGAAAATTATATCATATGACAGGAAAATGAGTATAACTAGAGAATATTATTCTAAGTGAGATTTTCCAGTCTCAGAAAGTGAAGGGTCATATGTTTTTTCTCATATGTGGAAGCTAGAAAGAAACTGGGAAACAAAAGAGACTTCAAATAAATGAGGAGAGAGACCAGTAGAAGGTAGAAGTTGATTTGGGGAGGGACATGGGGAGGAGAAAGGGGAGAATTGAGAAAAGAAACAGTTTAAACAATGCTATATACATTTGTGAATCTATCGATATCAATTTCAATATTAACATGTTTTCATCACACTAAACCTAAGTATGATGTATGATTATAATGGGCCAATAAAATGATATTTAAAAAGACAGTCCTGTGTCTGAATTGATTATATATATATATATATATATATATATATATATATATAGAGAGAGAGAGAGAGAGAGAGAGAGAGAGAGAGAGAGAGAGAATAGAATTATATATTAGTTAAGAGTAAATTACTTGGAAGAGACAAGAAAGTTAGAATTAAGCAATTATTTTAGGAAAGACTATTTACCAACAATAATAGATCACAGTATTAGTGAATAAAGATAATTTACTTAGGTTGGATTTATAGAGAGAAAGAAGAAATAAATGTTTTGATATTAGAGAAGCATATAAAATGAAGAATTAGAAGTAAAGATTTTATCTATTATACAATAAAATGGCATTATAGGTTGATGAATAAAAAGTATGTCTTCTTTTATTATTATGCATAATCAAAATAAATAATTAAGTGAATATTGATGCTTTAATTTTAGTAATTTTCCTGAGATCTTATAATACATAAAATAAGATTTCCAAGTTCTATTTTTTAATTTTTCCACATGATTGGAACATGAAATGGAATTCAAAAACTTTCTCAAATTTGCAATTGATTCTTTTACCAAAAAGTTAGTTCATAAGTACAGTGTAGAAAAGTTGTATTTCTAATCAATGAGGGTTAGACAATTGACTGTGTATATTTAATGTATGAATTTTTAACTCATTCCATTGACAAACAAACAACTTCAAATAATTTTTAGATTTGCATATGGAAAGTAAAATTATAGTTTTATATGACAACAAATAAAAATATCTATATAATTGTAGGTAAGGTAATGATTTCTTAAAGACAACTAAAAATACTACTCATATGATAAAATGATAAATGTTATTACATTCAAGATAAGAAAGAATATACTTTCATCCAAATTTAGTAGTTAGAAAGTGGCAATTAAACATTGTGAGAGAAGAAATTTTCATCTCATACATCTGATAGAGATATCATAATGTATTTAAATAACTTAAATAAGCAAAAATGATGTCAACCAAGATTATAGAAAAATGAGAAATTTTCCATGCCAAAACAGAAGATACTTAAAAGTCCAATGTGCATAACTTTAGTAGTCATCAGGAAAAAAAAAATTAAACTTAAATTAGACACCAGTTAATACTCAATAGAACATTCAAGGTAAGAAAGATAAATATGTTTAGTATTAGTAGGTATATAGAGTGACTTAAAGTCTCACAGAATGTTTGTGGGAGAGTGGGTTGGTAAAAATATTTCGGAAAACTATTGTCAAACTCTAACACTGAATATAGTATACTCTTGACCATGCAATTCTGTTTCTTAGTATATAAATAATGAAAATGCATTCCTTTGGATTTTTTTTTTTTTTTTTTTTTTTTTTTTTTTTTTTTTTTTTTTT
>PVLC010028644.1:0-21475 GCA_004027655.1 Graphiurus murinus
ATTTGAAATATTCAAAAATTATAAATAATGCTAAGTTTTTCATTATGGTAAAATATATATAACATAAAATTAAGAATTTAACTATTTTAAGGGTCTAGTTACATTGTTGTACAACCATCATTAATCAAATTCTTTTTAAGTATGTCCACTTTCTGTATCTGTTGTCAGCACTAAAAATTGTATATTGTTTTCCTAAAAATAATTTAGAACTAAAACTTAGTATTTTCTTATCTCAGGAAAAAGGCATGTTCTAAATAAGAGATGCAATTCACAGTATTACCATAATTTTTCCCACCTAAGGTTTTCATGACATTAGCAAACCATTTCCTAAAAAGAATAACCCTACCAACTAAATCCAATTATTATTATTATTATTATTATTATTATTATTATTATTATTAATTTGTGTGTGTGTGTGTGAGAGAGAGGGGGGGGGGAGGGGAGAGGGGTAGATAGATAGATACTGGGGATTGAACCAGGGGCATTCTACTTCCGAGCTATGCCCCCATCCCTATTCTTTATTCTTTATTTTGAAACAGGGTCTCACTAAGTTGCGGAGTGCCTCACTAAGTAGCTGAGGCTGACTGCGAACCTAGATCCTCCAGTCTCAGCCTCCCAAATGCTGGGGTTATAAGCATGCGCCACCATGCCCAGCTCTAAATCCAATTATTTTTAAATACACATTTATTCAGCATCATGATCAGGCTATTAGTTTAGAATAGGTGCAAACATTTTTTTTAAAGTACATTAATATCCTTTGTTGGAAAGTTTTACATATTCCACAGAAGAGAAATGAAAATAACCTGTTATACAATTAATCGCAAATACAATCCTGGAGGTTTTTTGCCTATATATATGAGTATTACCTAAAACATGTCTTCTTTGCAGCAACTAGGCCCTGCCACCACTGTGTCTGGCTGAGTTCACCAATCTGTTATAACCTATAATTTCCTTGTCACTTCTCTGGCTCTTCTCTCCTGCTAAGCTTTGTTTCCTGGCAGTAATTAAGACCTTCTGCCACTGCCATAGCTATTGCTGTTGTTGGAACTGCTATAGCCACCTTGGTTTTGTGGTTTGGCAGTGTGCTGGCCTCCATTACCAGAGGGGCCAGAGCTTCTGCCTCCAGTGTTTCTTCTCCATGGGTCCAAAATTCAAGAACTGATTGTTGAAACTGCCAAATCACTGTAGCTTCCACCACCTCGAAAATTACTTCCAATCATTCCCAACTCCACTGTAGTCATCTCTGCTGCCATCATACCACTAAGATGACTGAAAAGTACTGAAGTTTCCTCAAAACCAAAGTTGTCATTGCCAACAAAACCACCTCATAACCACCACCAGGCTTTCAGAACCACTTCAGCCTCTTTATCTAGACAAAGAACTAGCCTTCTCTTGCTTTGACAGGGCTTTCCTCACTTCACAGTCATGGCCATTTACAGCATATTTCGGAATGACAATCTTATCCACAGAGGCATGGTTGTCAAAGGTTACCATTGCCTTAGTCAGTCATGATTTCAATCAGTTCAAATTTCCTATACTGTTTAAAATAATCTCTTAGGTGATGTTCCTTGATGTCTTAATGCCACTAACAAATTCTTTTCCACAGTCAGGTGGGCACCTGGTCTTAGAAAAATCTTCCCTTGAGACATCCCCCTTTGGTTCCAAACTTTCACCCACCTTGTGTGGCCTCACATTCATGGCTGCATCCACCTCCTTTACAGTGACATCAGAGACACATTCAGAGTCTCTGGAGCACCTGGTGTTTGGATCTCTCTTACCACACAGTCTGTGAGTATTCCCCACTGCTCACAATGGCTCCTCAGACTCTCATCAGTTCTTTCAAAGCTCAGCTCTCTAATGAGGAGGAGCTTCAGAGCTGTTCTGGCTCTTTAAGAGACTCTGACTTAGACATGGCAGTGGGAAGAGAGACTTTACCAATGCTTCCTCAGGGAGTCCAGGGTCAGAAAGGACCCAATTAACTATCTTAATACTAATAATTGGACTTAGCCTAATCTTGAATATTTGGTTATGAACCTTGAAATTCAGAAATGTATAATATTGATCAAAACGTTTCTCAACAGTAAAGTCTAAAGTAAATGTTTTCCTATTAATTAGTCTATTTGTGGCTCAGTGATACAAAATGAGAGGAAAGATGGACTAGGAGAAGGAAAAAAGATATATAACAGATATTCCATATATGCATAGTCAAAAGTACACTCCCCTTTGCAATTCTACCCATTAGAGAATTTTCAAGGTATCTTAAGTAAATAACATTTTAATTTGCTACTCCTGCCCTTTAAAAGGATGAATTATTAGGGTAAAAGGATAGAAGCAGGAACTGGTAATAAGTAATTGACCTGTTCAATACCTACTCTAAATAACGGGCAATTTTCCCTTAGAAATTTCCATAGATGGATTTTAATATAAATTTATTTTCTTTCTTTCTTTTTTTTTTTTTTTTTTTGTGGTACTGGGGATGGAACCCAGGGGCATTCTACCTCCAAGCTACATCTCCAGCCCTAATTTTTATTATTTATTTTGAAATAGAGTCTCACTAAGTTGTGGAGGGTCTCACTAAGTAGCTGAGGCTGGTCACGAACCCGGATCCTCCTATTTCAGCCTCCCAAGTACTAGGATTACAATCGTGAGTCACCATGCCCAGCTCTATTTTCTAAATTAGTTCAAATTAAGAGGTTAATCATAGATTTCATAAAGCAACATTCATTAGTTTCAGGGAGTACTTATTGTGACCTGACTGAAATGAATGATTTGATTTTTTTCTCTTTTCAGTGGATTCCTTTATTTATGAATTTATTTACTTATTTAGTGTGTGTGTATGTATTTGTGTTACTAGGAATTAAACCCAAGGACACTGTACCTCTGAGCCACACCCCTAGCCCTATTTTATTTTTTATTTTGAAACAGGTTCTCACTAATTGTGGAGGACCTTGCTAAGTTGCTAAGGCTGGCTGTGAACCTGCAATCCTCCTGTCTCAGCCTCCCAAGTACTGAGATTATAAGCATGCACCCCAGCTCACCCAGTTTAGCACTTTCATATTTGAAAACTCAGTTCCCACCTCTTTCCATCCTTTCCAACTCCCCTCTAGTAGCTACAACAAATACCTTTGTTCCTCCAGTCCCTTTTGCCTCAGACCCCCCGATGGAAGGACCCTGACCGAATTCAGTATCAGTTTCTTACCCTGCCAGGAAAGCTAAGGAATAGGAGTTGTTCTTAGAAACAAATGCCGAGCGATGTGTCTGTGTCATCTGTCCTCGAGACGGTTCTTCATTCTCTGAATCTGAGAGACGTGCAGGACACTGGCAAGGAGACAAGGGAGACAAGACAGTCTACTTGGGGTTCCCACATAATCTACCCTAGCTATAGTTTTGAAGCTCTTTTTCTCTAAGTCACTTTCCTCTGAGTTCCAATCTATGTTTCCAAATGCCTCCTAGAGATCCCAATCTCAAGTGCAGCTCGAATTTAATATATCCAAACTCAAACTCACTATTTCTTTTCTCTAAGCCCCACCAGTAACTCCTCTAAAGAGCCCCTGTGCTATCTATGCTTCTTTTTCTTCCCTTACTTCTCAGTCATAAAAACATTTGCTGTATAGAAGTTTTAGGTATTCTGATACATCTAAGTATTTATTTTGCTTACCCTTTATCTCAGTCCCATGAAAACAGATTATTATCTGTCTTTCACTAATATCAAACAAGCTGAGTAAAGTTAATTTGTCTAGGATTATAGATTATAGAGTTAATAAATGGCTAAAGCTAGTTGTTAATTCAGAACATCAGTCTCCAAATTGTCTCCAAGCAATTTCCACTCCATTCTATTAAAATGTCTCTTAGGGAGCCGGGCTTGGTGGCGCACGCTTGTAACCCCAGCATTTGGGAGGCTGAGACCGTAGGGTCCGGGTTCGCGGCCAGCCTCAGCTACCTAGTGAAGCACTCCGCAACTTAGTGAGACTCGGTTTCAAAATAAAGAATAAAAAATAGGGCTGGGGGCATAGCTCAGAGGTAGAACGCCCCTGAGTTCAATCCCCAGTACCAAAAAAAAAAAAAAAAAAAAAAATGTCTCTTAGGTCTAACTCTTCCATTTATATTCATTGGCATTGCCTTACTTAGATTCTCATCATCTGCCTCAATCATTGTAATAATCGACATGTGTCACTTCAGGTTTTCCTCCTTTGAATACCCTCTATACTGCCAAAAATTATCTTCCCAGCCCACAGAGATTCCTCATACTCCCTTAACTGTTGGTGACTTCAAGATTAAAATCTAAACAGTTCAGCATGACACAATAACATTAACCTTTATAACCTAGACCCAACCGATTTTCATGACTGTTCACCCACCAGCTCTCACACACACAGAACTCCTTGAGCTCTAGTACAATCAAAATATTTTTGACTGTATATATATATATATATGTTTTTTTTCCCCTTTGGTACTGGAGGATTGAACCCTGGGGCATTCTACTTCTGAGCTACCTCCCACCTCTCCACCCCAGGCCAGGCCCTTTTTATTTTTTACTTTGAAACAGGGTCTCGCTAAGTTGCTAAGGCTGGTTTCAAACCTGTGATCCTGCTGTCTTAGCCTCCCAAGTACTGAGATTATAGGCATGCACCACCACACTTGGCTATACCATAGCTTTCAAAACCTGTACAACTTTTGGACCTATTATTCTCTTTGCCTATAATTTCCTAACAGAATTTTCTGCCTATAAAATACTCACTGGCCTTTCAGAGTCATCTTAAAGGTAACTTTCTCTAAAAAGAGGCTTCTAAATTCCCCTAGAGTTAGTTTTTCCTTCTTGTCTATGCCTATTCATCAATCATTTATCTTCATTTCCCTTTGGAGTCCTTTTTTAGAAGTTTTCATTTACATTTGAAGTGTGTGTGTGTTACAGAGGACTGAACCCAGGATCATTCTACCTCCAAGCTCCACCCTCAGCCTATTCTATTTTTAATTTTGAAACAGGGTCTTTTTTTATTCTGAAACTGAGTTATGTACGGCCTCGGCCTCGCTAAGTTACAAGGCTGGCCTGAAACCCCGTGATCTTCCTGTTGCAGCCTCCCAACTACTGGAATTATAGGCATGGGCCACCCTGCCTACTTGAAGTATCTTTTAAATATGCCTTTTACATACGACATACAGTGAAGTTGTGTATCATGATTTGATATAAGAATCTTTTCCATGCATATGCCTGTAATCCCAGTGTTTGAGAGGCTGAGACAGGAGAATCACAGGTTTGAAGCCAGCCTCAGCAACTTTGTAAGGCCTTAAGCAACTTAGTGAGACCCTGTTTCAAAATAAAAAATAAAAAAGGGCTGGGTATAGCTCAGAGATAGAATGACCCGGGGTTCGATCCCCAGTACCCTCACCCCCCACCCACACACACAAAATCCCAGTTCTATTACTTAGCTATTACTATAATTGTGGGTTAGCTGCTTTATTTTTATGAGCCCCAGTTTTTTCATATATAAAATAAAGATTACTATAAAGATTGTGATAAGCCAGTAAAAGTACCTAGTATATTAGCTAATAAGTACTCAACAAAAGATAGATTCTCTTTATTAATTTAAATGCTATTAATAGTTTTAAACTTTAGTTTTATAATAGTCACTATTTCTTTTAATAGTTTAAAATAAATTTCATAGTCAGGTGTGGTAGCAAATGCCTATGATTTGGTACATGGGAAGTTGAGATAGTAAAATCTTAGATTTGAGACCAGCCTCAGCAACTTAGCAAGGCCTTTAGCAAGTTAGCAAGACTCTGTTTCAAAATAGAAAATAGGGCTAGGGATGTGGCTCAGAGGTAAAATGCCCATGGATTCAGCCTCTAGCACAAATTATTAATTTAATTAATTAATTAATTAAAAATAAAATAGGGCTGGTAGTATAGCTACATCCCCAAACCTATTTTATGTTTTATTTTGAAACAGGGTCTAGCTAAGTACCTAAGAGTCTTGCTAAGCTACTGAGGCTGACTTTGAAACTGTGATCTTCCTGTCTCAGCCTCCCAAGTATTGGGATTATAGGAGTGTGCCACCATGCCCAGCTTAAAGTGCTTTATTTTTATTTTATTTTATTTTACTTTATTTTATTTATTTATTTATTTATTTTGGTACTGGGATTGAATATTTGGTATTGGGATTGAATCCAGGGCATTCTTCCTCTT
Source organism: Graphiurus murinus (assembly GCA_004027655.1). Taxonomy (NCBI): domain Eukaryota; kingdom Metazoa; phylum Chordata; class Mammalia; order Rodentia; family Gliridae; genus Graphiurus; species Graphiurus murinus. The sequence goes on from PVLC010028644.1 coordinate 6,184, forward strand.
TTTTTTTTCAGTACTGGGCTGAACCCAGGGGCATTCTACCTCTGAGCTACACTCCCAGTCCTATTTTTTATTCTTTATTTTGAAACAGGGTCTCACTGAGTTTCAGAAAGCCTCACTAAGTAGCTGAGGCTGGCCACAAACCCGGATCCTCTGGTCTCAGCCTCCCAAGTACTAGGATTACAAGCGTGCACCACCACGCCCAGCTATACATCTTTGTTAGGTACATAAAGTGCTTTCTTATATAAGTTAAACACATAACTTAAATCCCTTTTCAGTAGTTTACTGGGAGAATAAAGCATAAAAAAATAGCAAAAAAATTAGGCAAAATTTGGTCCAATTAGAAGTCTAATTAGATTAAGTTTAGACTAAGTATCTAATATTGAGGACATGCCTTATATCTAACCACTATTCTGCTGAGGGCATTACAAAGAATAAAGGCAAATAATATATAAGCTTTAAGGAAATCTACTTGAGTATATATGATATGTAACATTTAATGTCAAAGAACAACATGTAAGTCAAAATGGTAATACACATATATAAAACTTACCATAAGTAGAATACTATAGTAAGTTTTTTCTCTCACTCAACTTTTTTCCCTCACTGTTCTTAATCTTTTCACATGTCTCTGTCCCATTCAAAAAATTATTTTCTCTAGCTCTCACGTGGAGGCTAAGTTCTTTTCTACTCTAAAGCTGCACAGTCAATAACTACTACTGTTCTTATAGTTCACTAACATAGGCCTTTCAGGTCCATGTCAACTGAGCTAATTACTGATTTTTGAGGCAAATGTCCATCAAAAAGGTGATCTACTTACATGGTCCAGATTTGTTTTCAGTACTAGAGGCTCATCTCTTTTTTTCTGTTCATCCATTTTCCTTTTCCCTGTTTCTGTGTCCTCTGGTAACAACTTGTGGAATTGATCTTCAGAGTTTTTTTCCTCTTGCATCTTTTCTTCTCTCAGCTAGAAAATAAGAATTACACAGGCACAGAAGTTGTGGGCAATTATAGACTTGTAACCTCTTAATCTGTAGTCTAGAACAAATAGATCATGTGGCAATGTTAAGCTTTTAAGACTGGTTTTCTTATAAGAAATAGCCCTATTGATTTTTAAGTAAATCTGTTTTTACAAAACATACTTCATGGCTTAAGATTTAACTGCTCTAAATCTTTGTTTGTTTGAACCCAGGGCCTTGTGCATGCTAGACAAGCATTCCACCATTGAGTTACATCCCTAGCCCTGCTCTGCATTCTTAAGTAATATCACAAAACAAAGTTTTATTCACAAAGCACACACACACAAAAAGGCCTGGCTAGACCATCATCTTAAAGCCAACAATTTACAAAAGTGAGAAAGTTGTACATCCATTTAAATTTTCACATGAATTATGCTGATGTTTATAAAGGAGTAATATTATGAACATACATACATACATACATACATACATACATATTTTTGTCCATAGTTTCTAGTTTGTAACTCTCATAGCCCTTGTTATTTCTCAAGTAACTAGAATGATGAAATGCTTTAGTCCTCAGAAAGCAAAATCTCTTTGACCTTCTCCTGGTCCCTCCCTTTCACTTGATGCTTTTTCTCCCCAAGTTGGGTCACAGAACTAGAATTTCTCTTCCCAAGGTAGGTCATAGAGACTAAAAATTATTCTCTAATCTACTCTTTTCATCCAAAACCCCTCATCTTTTCTGTCTTAAAACTGACCATACTCAAGCCGGGCGTGGTGGCGCACGCTTGTAATCCCAGCATTCGGGAGGCTGAGACCGGAGGATCCGGGTTTGAGTTCAGCCTCAGCTACCTAGTGAGGCACTCTGCAACTTAGTGAGACTCAGTTTCAAAATAAAGAATAAAAAATAGGGCTGGGGGTATAGCTCGGAGGTAGAATGCCCCTGAGTTCAATCCCCAGTACCGCAAAAAAAAAAAAACATGACCATACTCGTGTGTGTGTGTGTGTGGTACTGGGGATTGAACCCAGGGGCATTCTACCTCTGAGCTATACCCACAGCCCTATTTTATTTTATTCTATTTTATTTTTATTTTTTGAAACAGGGTCTCGCTAGGTTGATGGAAGTCTCACTACTTGCTGAGGCTGGCCTTGAACCTGTGATCCTCCTGTCTCAGCCTCCCAAGTGCTGGGATTACAGGCTTAAAACTGACCATAAAGAAACTCCCTCAGCAATTTAGCAGGACCTTGTTTCAAGATTTGAAAAACAAAAAGGACAGGGAGTGTAGCTCAGAAGTAGAATGCCTGCGAGTCCAATCCCTAGTATAAAAAGAGAAAGAGAACGCTTGTAATCCCAGCATTTGGGAGGCTGAGACCGGAGGATCTGGGTTCGCGGCCAGCCTCAGCTACCTAGTGAGGCACTCCGCAACTTAGTGAGACCGGTTTCAAAATAAAGAATAAAAAATAGGGCTGGGGGTATAGCTCAGAGGTAGAATGCCTCTGAGTTCAATCCCCGGTACCGCAAAAAAAAAAAAAAAAAAGAGAGAGAGAGAGAGAGAGAAAGAAAAGGGGTAAGGGTGGAAAAAAAGAAGAGGAGGAGGAGGAAAAAAAAAGAAAAATTCAGTGCCTATTTTGTCTGATAGTAGATCGTAAAGACTCCATTTCAGGAAAGGTCCTGCCCCACACCCAGGAATGCTGCACAGAGAGGGCAAGAAGAATCTCAACAGACAGACTTTGCCAGGTTTCCCCACTATCATTCATCATACTTACACCTCACTTTTTTTTTTTTTTTTTTTTTTTTTTTTTTTGCAGTACTGGGGATTGAACCCAGGGGTGCTCTACCATTGAGCTGCCTCAGCCCTTTTTGTTTTTTATTTTGAGACAGGATCTCTCTAAGTTGCCTGGGCTGGCCTCAAACTTGCAATCCTTGTGCCTTGGCCTCCTAAATTACTGGGATTATGGGCAAGTGCCACCACAACTGGATAATTCTTAAAAAATAAACCTTTAAAAGTCAAAGTATAGGCTGGATGTGGTGGCCCATGCCTGTAATTCCAGTATTTAGGAGGCTGAGACAAGAGGATCACAGGTTGGCAGCCAGCCTCAGCAACTCAGCAAGGCCCTCAGCAACTTAATGAGACCCTGTTTCAAAATAAACAATAAAATAGGCCTCGGGGTGTAGCTCAGAGGCAGAATGCCCCTGGGTTCAATTGCCAGTACCACACACACAAAAAAAATCAAAGTGTAATATACACACAGAAAAGTATACAAAGCATAAATGTAAAGCATGGAAAATTACACAAAATAAACATACCCACACAGCCACCACATAGAGCTAAAAATGGTTTATTACCAATAGACTTTGTGCCTACTCTTAACTCAAAAGTAACTATGATTCTGCCTCCTAACACTCTGAAATCAACTTACCTATTTCTGAATTTTACATAAATGAAACTTTGCTTACTAATTCTATCTTCCTTCACTCAACATTTTATTTGTGAGATTCATCCAAGGAGGTACAGATAGTAGTTTGTTTATTCTCATTTTGTTTTACAACAGTCTATTGTTTGACTATAGAAACAATTTAACCATTCTATTGTTGATAAGTATCTGAAAAGTTTCTAATTTTTAGCTACTTACAAATAAGGTGATACATTCCAGGTATATGTACACTATGCAACAGACTCAAAAGAGAAACTGCTAAGATGCAAGATATGGGCATTCAGTTTTCCAAACTGCATATACAAATTATACTCCCTCCCTCTACTACAGGACAGTTGCTCCCAGCTTTTATAACACGGAGAACTGTTTGTCTATTTAGCCATTCCAGTGTGTTGGTATTACATGACTTTTGTTTGCATTCCTCTGAAAACTAAAGATATAAAACAATTTTTTCATAAGTTAACTGGCTATTAGGAAATCTTTTATGAAGTACTTATTCACATCTTTGCCCTCTTTTAGATTTTTCCTTTAGTAAGTGTAAGTTATCTATATTCCTTGGATATGAAGCAATTCTTTATGCAATAGTTTAAATGTGTTCCCCCAAAGTTTATGCATTGGAAACTTAATCCCCAAATTCATGTTAGTGGTATTTGGAGGCAGGGCCTTTGGGAGTTGAAGATTAGATGAGGTCAAGGGTGGGGCCCTCCTGACAGCATCAGTGGCTTTGTAAGAAGAGGTAGAGAGGTCTGAGCTAGCACACTTCCTGTCTCATCATGTGATGCCTTCTGTTATGTTACAACACAGCAAAAGGTCCTCACCAGATGACAAGCAGAAACCAATGCCATGCTCTTGGACTTGGAAGCCTCCAAAACTATAAACCAAATAAAATTCTATTCTTTATAAATTACCTAGTCCTGGGTATTTTGTTATAGCCAAATAAAATGGACTAAGGTGTGCCCCAAATGAGCCAATGTTTGATGAGCCAATAGTTGAACCAATGGATCTCAAACTGGGACCTCAGACACCTAGGGGGCCTCACAAGGACAGTATTGGGACAATTCAAGTTGATTTTCAATATATTCTTGGGAAATATAACAAACCATGTACTTTTATTTCATAAAACTATACCTACTAAATAGACTTAATACATTATTTTTTGTTGATATCTAGATCTTATACTTTAGTAGCAGATGCTTTTAAATATTTTAAATTCATATGAGGGTAATGAAAGGAGTATAATGCACACAGGTAAGTGCGAGTTGGGGTCTACTGCTTCAGAGCCAGTGCTTTTAAAAATGATGAACATGTCAGATAATCAAATCAGCATCAGAACATTTCAATAGACTTTCATATCTACATCAATCAATACTTCGTATCCTTTGTCTAGTTCCTAAACTCTTAATTTGGCACTAACAGCCAGGCGTGGTGGCACACGCTTGTAATCCCAGCATTTGGGAGGCTGAGACTGGAGGATCCGGGTTCGAGGCCAGCCTCAGCTACCTAGTGAGGCACTCCGCAACTTAGTGAGACCCTGTTTCAAAATAAAGAATAGAAAATAGGGCTGGGGGTATAGCTTGGAGGGTAGAATGCCCCTGAGTTCAATCTCCAGTACCAAAAAAAAAAAAAAATCTTAAGCTTAAATTAATGATAAACATTTAAATATGGTTATTAGGTGGCAAGATTATTGGTGATTTTCCTAAGCCTTTTTTATAACATGACCTTTTTTCTTCTTATTCAGCTTATTTTTAAGTGGGAAAAATAAGCTATTCTAAATTATTAAATGCTTCACTAATCAGATTGAGAGGGAGTATTGGGGGTTGAACCCGGAGGCATTCTGAGCTACACCCCCAGTCCTATTTTATTTGGTCTTGCTAAGTTGCTGAGGCTGACCTCAAACCTGCAACCCTCCAGTCTCAGGTTCCCACGTATTGGGATTACAGGTGTATGCCACCAAGCCCGGCTTTAACAAAATATTTTATTCTATACAAGAGACAGAAGCAATTACAGCTGCTTTTGAAACACTCCCTAGTTTTGCTTGCAAGAAGCACTAAAGTGATTTTATTTAAATTATTCTTTAGCCAGGCATGGTGGTGCATGCTTATAATCCCAGTACTTGGGAGGCTGAGAGGAGAATCACTGGTTTGTGGCCAGCCTCAGCTACTTAGTGAGGCCTTTCACAATTTAGTGAGACTCGGTTTCGAAGTAAAGAATAAAAAAAATGGGCTGAGGTGTAGCTCAGAGGTAGAATGCCCCCTGGGACCAATCCCCGGTACCACCATAAAAAAAAAAATCTTTAAACCATAAAAACAATTATAATAATATATAGTAATAAATATGAAGGTGACAAGGAAAAATAAAACACTGCTAAAATACTTTGAATTTCCCAAGTATATTATTTTCTTTAAAAAGCACATTACTTGATAAAGCTGTTTGTCCTCTTCCGGTTAGTTGCAAATAGCAAAAGGAGACAACAACCATATCTAAGATTCTTAGATTTTGAGCATCCTATCAGCTAACTGTTCTTCCTTGTGTAGTCAAAATTAAAACTCAGTCTTTTCAAAGTTTTCCCGTCTCGGTAATACCATATATTTTACCTGTTTTTAAAAACAGGAGATTCTTTACCTATTTTATGTTTCTAGAAAGAAGCATGCCTTCATATGCCAAAAATGGGTATTTCTTCAAAGATTATATAACGTTTTAGAGGAAAGAAGGTAAAAAATAGCAAACAGTATAGCAACAAGAACCCTAGAAATCTTAAAATGCATCTAACTCTATCACGAACCAGCTGTACATCCTTACATAAGCCATTTCTCATAAAAAATGAGGCTTTCAAATTCAGATGATCAAAGCCAGGCATGGGGGTGCACGTCTGTGATCCCACCTACTCCAATGTCTATTTTCTCCTTCCTTACTAAGAGAACTCTGATTTTAATCAAGTAGCTAATATACCTAGCTAGCTGAAACACTTCCCAGTCTCCTAGCAGCAAGTACTATAAAATATAGGTGAAGTCACTGGGGGGAGGGGCTTTAGAGAAAGCTCTTCAAAGGAACCAATTCAGCTGGCATGTGCCCTTCTGCCTAGGGCCCTGATGTGATTCTAGAGAAGGATACCACAAGGAGACAGGCATTCTGGGAAATATCTAAACAGAAAAACAAAAGGCGTGAATCCCTGATGTCATGGAGCTGTCTTATCAGCCCTGGACTACCTGCTTCTCATATTCTTGTTATCTGCTTGTTTTTAAAATGAAGGTATTGTGTATGTTTAAGGTATACAGCATGATATTATGGGATGCATATACATGGTTATTATACTGAAACAAGTTAACATATCCATCATCTGTTTTTATGGCAAGAGCAGCTAAAATCTACTCATTTAGCAGGAATCTCAAATACCTAATTTGTTTGAGTCATTATTTGGGGGTCTTCATTATTCATGGTAAATACAATTTCTGACTCCTAAGCCCATTGTACTTTATTTTCCACACAGCAACCTGACACCTTTTAAAATTTGAAGTCAGATTACTTATTTCCCATCATACCAAAATAAATTTAGGCTCTTTACTGTGTCAACTAGGCCTTCTTTGACCTGACCCTTCAATATCTTATACCTCATCTCCTTCCAATCCCCCATTACCATTCTGCCCCCACTTGTATGCAGCTCCAAACACATGATACTCTTGATCCTTTTTTTTTTTTTTAATTTGCTTTTAATACCAATTTTAGAGGTCATGAAGTTAGGAAGTTTACTCCCATTAGCTTTGCTGTAGATAGCACTTATGACATATAAAGAACAATGATAACTGTTGCCTAATTTTCTTCCCCAGGAACTTGGAAGTGGTTTTTGTCTTCAACCTGTTGAAACCACTGACCTTTTTTGGGGGGGCCTGTGCAGGTGTCCAGTGGGTGCCCTTTGGTATCACAGGGCTAGATCTGGAAGGTTACTCACCCAAATGTTGCTGTTTTCTGAACAAGCATACTATGAGGAGCCATAAAGTTTGATTACACATATATAGATCACTGATTACTTCACTTTTTTCTACCTCTAATCACCTTTCCCCAAACCTCACAACTACCTACTGTTGGGATCAATTTGGGATGCCTCATCAAACAACTATCACACAGAACAATGCAAAAGCAAGAAGGAGGTTTATTGCTAGCTCCAGCTAGGGTCCAAGTTTCATCCAACACAGTGGAGTCTTGACAAGGACCACTCTTGATCCTTGAACAAGCTGAACTTGCTTCTGTCTCAGGACCTGTGTTAGCTTCTCATTGCTGTGAGAAAAGCAATTTAGAGGAGGAAAGACTTAATTTGACTCAGTTTCAGAGGTTTCAGTCTATAGTCACTTGGCCCCATCTCGATGGGCCTGGGGTGAGGCAGGATATCATGGCAAGGAGCATGCAGGGGAGCAAAACTGCTCACCTCATGATGATCAGGAAACATAGATGAAGAAGGGGCCAGGAACCCTCCAAGGATATCCCCCTAGTGACTTGCTTCTTCCAAGGAGGCTCTACCTTGCAACTCATTTCCACTACTTCCCAATAATGCCATTAAATTATAAATACATCAATGGATTAATCTATGGAGGAGATCAGAGCCCTCGTGATCCAATCACTTCCCCAAAGCCCCACGTCTGAACATCACTACACTGGGAACCAAGCCTTGGGGTACATTCCAGACCCAAACACAACAGGGGCTTTGCATTCACTCTTCTTTTTGCCTAGAAAGTTCTTTCCTCATACCTATATTTGGTTTGCTCCCACATTTCTTTCAGGTCTCAATTCAAATGCTGCTCCTCTGAAAGACCTTCCCTAACCACTCTTTATAAAATTGTCTTTTTGTGTCTCATCAAGTTTCCCTCCCACTCCAACTTTTCTTCCTCTGCCTTATTATTATATATTGAATATTGTTTGTTTATTTCTTATTTGTCTTCCCCTATAGGAAAGAATCTCCTTGAGGTTAAGGAACTTGCATTTCTTCTTCAGCACTGTATTCTCAGTGTCTGGCCCATATTAGGGGAACAACAAATATCTGAATATTAAATGAATATACATCACAATCTCATTTATACTGAAGAAGACTAAATGTATGTTTGCATGTTCATAAGCACATAAGAGGTCTAAAATATACACTATTAATACTAGTTACCTCTGGGAAGAGAATGGGAAGAAAGGTAAAGAAAGACTTTCACATTTTCCTCTGAATATTTCTGCATTATTTTTCTTACATTAAAAAAAAAAAAAAGAGCCAGGCGTGGTGGCGCACGCTTGTAATCCCAGCATTCGGGAGACTGAGACTGGAGGATCCGGGTTCGCGGCCAGCCTCAGTTACCTAGTGAGGCACTCTGCAACTTGGTGAGACTCGGTTTCAAAATAAAGAATAAAAAATAGGGCTGGGGGTGTAGCTCGGAGGTAGAATGCCCCTGAGTTCAATCCCCAGTACCGCAAAATAAATAAATAAATAAATAATTAAAAATTTTTTTAAAAAAAGACAAAATTAGCCAAGCATGGTGATGCACACCTGTAATCCCAGTACTTGGGAGGCTGAGACTAAGGTTATGACAGGTTCGAGGCTAGTTTCAGCAATTTAGTGAGACCCTCAGCAACTAAATGAGACCCTGTTTCAAAATAAAATATAAAATAGAGCTGGAAGTCTAGCTCAGATGTAGAACGTCTCTGGGTTCAATACTCAGTAACAACAACAACAAAAAAGACCAAATTAATTACAATACACAAAAGGAAAAAGAGTTCAAAGCATTTAGAAATATAAACCTATTCATAGACTCATGGGTAGTAGAATCTATGATTATTAAATGAAGTTAACATTTTTTTGTTGTTGTTTGGTACTGGGGATTAAACTCAGGGTCATTCTACCTCTAAGTTACACCCCAAGCCCTATTTTTTTTTTTCTGAAACAGGGTCTTGCTAAGTTGCTAATGGTCTCACTAAGTTGTGGAGGCTGGCCTTGAACCTGTGATCTTTCTGTCTCAGCCTCCCAAGTACTGGAACTACAGGCATGTGCCACCACGTCCAGCTAACACCTTTACAAAGAATTAGAATTAAGGGAATAAAATTTCTTGTTAACCTTTTATAGTTCTTATAAAATATTTTACTGTTACTTAAAATAATAAAGTATACTAAATAAAAGCATAGTATGCTACATATCAAATTGGTAATAATAAATCGGGGATGGTAGCACTTGCCTATAATCCCAGTGCTTGGAAGGATGAAACGAGAGGACTGAAGGTTCAAGGCCAGCCTCAGCAACTTAGCAAGATCCTATTTTATTTCCAAAATAAAAGTGGCTGGGGGTGTAGCTTGGAGATACAATGACCCTGAGTTCAATCACCAGTATCAAAAGAAAAGAGAGAAAGAGAAATGTTAAAGAATATATGAGCCGGGCGTGGTGGCGCACGCTTGTAATCCCAGTACTTAGGAGGCTGAGACTGGAGGACCCAAGTTCTCGGCCAGCTCAGTGAGGTCCTTTGCAACTTAGTGAGACCCTGTTCCAAAATAAAGAATAAAAAATAGGACTGGGGGTGTAGCTTGGAGGTAGAATACCTATGAGTTCCATTCCTGGTAACTAACTAACTAACTAACTAACTAACTAACTAACTAACACACACACACACACACACACACACACACACGGTAATGAAGCAGAATTTTCCATTATCTTTTCTCTTTAACATGCTCTTGTTTCATTTGTTTGTTTTTCTGTCTGCTGTACTAGGGATTGAATCCAGGGGCATTCTACCTCTGAGCTACACCCCCAGTTCTTTTTTATTTTTTGTTTTGAAATAGGATCTCACTAAGTTGCTAAGAGTCTCGCTACATTGCTGAGGCTGTTCTTGAACCTGTGATCCTCCTGTCTTAGCCTCCCAAGTACTGGGATTACAGGTGTGCACCACCATGCCTAGCTAACATGTCCTGTTAAATATAGATTTTTAAATGTGGTATTGTAGAAAATGCCACAGTATCATTATTGTCTCACCTCTATTTTATGATAATGCCTGATTCAGATTAAGTGGAATATTTGCTTTTATAAAATATTAAAGAGAATGATTACAAACTGGGCACACACTTGTAATCCCAGTACTTGGGAGACTGAGATAGGAGAATCACAGGTTTCAAGACAGCCTCAGCAAGTAGTGAGACTCTCATCAATCTAACAAGACCATGTTTCAAAGTAAAAGTTTAAAAAGGGGCTGGGGAGCCGGGCATGGTGGCGCACGCTTGTAATCCCAGCATTTGGGAGGCTGAGACCAGAGGATCCCGGTTCACAGCCAGCCTCAGCTACTTAGTGAGGCACTCTGCAACTTAGTGAGACCCTGTTTCAAAATAAAGAATAAAAAATAGGGCCGGGGGTATAGCTCAGAGGTAGAATGCCCCTGAGTTCAATCCTCAGTACCGCAAAAAATATATAAAAAAATAAAAATAAATAAATAAATAAAAAAGGGGTGGGGGTATAGCTCAGAGGTAGAATGCCCCTAGATTCAATCCCCACTACTACAAAAATAAATGAATGAATAAATGAATGAATGATTGAAAGAAAGAAAACCTAATTGACTATAAAGCGGAGCAAGCAGCGGTAATACAGGGAGAGAGCTGGGGAGGAATGATAAAAATCTAGCACCATACTTACTCCCAGACTTCTGAAGTCTTCTGTAGATCATTCAAAATTAGTTTGAAATAAAAAAACAAAAACAAAGATTGTGTGGATACAGCTAAAAGCGTCCTCAATGGTAAAAATGTTCTAATTAGAAAATTATTTTACTACCCTCCTACTGGCCTCCATTATAATTCTTTTGGAGTACTTTAAAAGCAATACAAAATAATGCTATCTACATGTAATTAGAGTAACCATGCAAGATAAGGAAATAATACAAATGATTATCAGCAAAGGCACTTGTTAAAGACGTCAAGAATACATTTTTTGGTGGCTAATTACTACAGCAAGTGTGTTATACTGTATGAGCTAGTTTCATCTTTGAAAACTAAAAAGGTGTTCTTAAAAGTTCACTTCTACTGTAGTTCTAAATCTAATTGGGCTGGTATACTGTAGTATAAAGTAAAAGGCTTTGCATTTCAAATTTTTTTGAAACTTAGTGAATTAAAATCCCACTAAGCAATCTTTAATGTCATTATTTCAGTTTAAGAAAATAAATGTTGAAGCCAGGTGTGGTGGCACACACTTGTAATCCCAGTACTTGGGAGGCTGAGACTGGAGGATCCAGGTTCATGGCTAGCCTCAGCTACTTAGTGAGGCCTTCCACAACTTGGTGAGACCCTGTTTCAAAATAAATAATAAAAAATAGGACTAGGGGTATAGCTCAGAGATAGAATGCCCTGGGTTCCATCCCCAGTACCACCAAAAAAAAGAAAGAAAAGAAATGTTGGGTTACTCTCTCCTGGGGACCCCATGGGGAGGGGCAGGAGAAGCTGTTCTTGTCTTCTATCTTTCCTTGGCTTAAAATAAATCTTAAGCTGGGCATGGTCATACATGCTTCTAATTCCAGTTACTTGGGAGGCTGAGACAGGAGGATCAGAAGTCAGAGAAGATCCTATTTCCAAATAAAAAATAAAATAGGGGTGGGGGAATAGCTTGGAGGTAGCATGTCTCTGAGTTCAATTCCCAGCACCACAATAAAAACTAAATAAGTAAATAAATCTTTATACCCTAAAAAAAAAAAAAAAAAAAAAAAAGCCATGACAATATCTATACTATACCTTTTTCAGGCATTCATATTCTTCTCGAAGATCTCCAGGCTTGCTTAATTTGATTGGTGCTCTGAATATAAACTCTAGAGGGAAGGGAAAAGAAAATATTTTTAACCAGATTTTCTAGAAAGTAACCAAGACGTGTCCTATTGCTATCCCTACAGTAAAAGTCACATAAAAAATTATGATAGTGCATACCAAAGCAGGGAGAAAGACTTTAACAAGAATAAAGAGGGAAATTATATAATGATTAAAAAGGCAACTCATCCAGAGTTGGGCCCAATGTCTCTCCCCTACTACAAAAACCCACTGCAGTAGGCACCCCCTGCTCCCTTAGAAAAATCTATCTTAAGGAAAAGTTAATCCAAAATTATGGTATGAATTTTGGGGATGTGTGATACTGGGGACTGAACCCAAGTATGTTCCACCCAACCCTATTTTTTTTTTAAACAGGGTTTCACCAAGTTTGACCTCAAACTTGTGATCCTCCTATTTCAGCTTCCCAAGTACTGGGATTACAGGCATGTGTCACCGTGCCCGGTTTATGGTAAGAAATTTTAACACACCACAATTAAAAACAGATTGGGCAAACCAAAAGTTAGTAAAAATATTTTTTTAAATGCACAACAAAATTAACAAATTTGATCATACACACACACACGCGCGCGCCCAGTGAATAGCTACATATTCCCTTAAGTAAACAAGGAACAACTAAAAATATTGATGATAAAAATGGGCAGAGTGGCTCACGGCTATAATCCCAGTACTTGGAATGCTGACAGGAGGATCACAGGTTTGCAGCTCGCTGCAGCAACTTAGTGAGGCTCTCAGAAACTTAGCAAGACCCTGTTTCTAAATAAAAATTTTAAAAGGGCTGAGGGTAGCTTAGATAGAATGCCTATGGCCTCAATCACCAGTACCACACACACACACAAAAATAATAATAATATTACACTAAGTCACAAAGACATTTCAAAAACTTTCAAATTAACATCATACAAACTTTGCTCTTTTATCCTGCTACTAAAATATTTTCCAAGCCTAGTTGTCTAGCTATCTGGTTGGAGACTCTGTGTTAAGCAATATTATTTCTCAATAAATTCCTTTTCTGAGCCAAGCATGGTGGCGCACATTTGTAATCCTAGTACTGGTGAGGCTGAGACAGAAGAATCACCAGTTCAAGACCAGCTTCAGCAACTTAGTGAGATCCTTTTTCAAAACAAAAAATAAAAAGGGCTGGGTATAGCTCAGAGGTAATATGTCCCTGGGTTCAATCCCCAGTACCACAAAAAAGAAAAAAAAAATCCTTTTCTGATTAAACCTGCCAGAATAGATTTCTTCTTACTGACAATTTTGGCTGGTTCAATTTTTTACATGGTACTCTGAAATAACCAGTATTTAGTATAACTGGTAAAGAAAGGAGATGATAACTCAGAAGGAGAACCTAAACATAGACAAATCTCTGAGGAATATTAAAACAATGCTATAATCAGTGATACTACATATATATATATCATTTTACATGTCTACAAATAAACCCATAGGGTGTGTTGTTGGAATTAGAATCACTGGAACATAGAACAAATCATAACAAACTGTCCTTCTCAAAGCCTGTATCAATATAGTAATGCATGACAGTGCCATTTCTTCACATCTATCCCAACATAACAGCGTTGAAAATTTTATCTTTGTCAATATAAAAGGTAAAATGAATGTGTCTTCTATATTTATGAGTGAAATTGAGTACTTTTCCTATGATTAAGAGTAATTTGCATTTCCTTTGATATGAAAAGTATATGTACTTTCTTTATTCCTTCTATTAACTTTTTCTTTTTTTGTGATACTGGGGATTGAGCCCAGGGGCATTCTACCTCCAAGCTACACCCCCAGCCCTATTTTTTATTCTTTATTTTGAAATAGGGTCTCACTAAGTTGTGGAGAGCCTAAGTAGCTGAGGCTGGCCGTGAACCTGCAATCCTCCTGTCTCAGTCTCCCAAGGACTGGGATTATAAGCATGCACCACCACACCCAGCTTAATATTTTCTTCTTGATTTGTTACTTACAGCTCTCTATATAAAGAAAATCAGCCTACATCAAATGAATAACAATACTTTTCCTAGTTTATCATTTGTATTGATTTTTCTCATAGTGGTTTTGTAGTTATATTACTCAAACTTTTCTTTTATGGCATTTTGGCTTCTGCAATTTATGGCTTCTGTATCTTCTTCCAGACAAGATGTAATAAATTCTATCATAGTTTCTTTTGGTACAAACTATAAGATTCAACTCAGATCTACTTTTAAAAATGCTAAATCTTTACTTTTATTTGGGGAGCAACATAAGGAGCATAATCTCATTCAAACCTATAAATAAGTCTACCATCCAACACAAGAGACCAAAAATATTTTAGTGATAGCCTGGTAGAGATGATAATTTTAACTAACTGTTGGAAGATTTTGTTCTAAAATGGTTCTTGCTGATATTTAATACAAAACATCTCAAGAGCTTAACATCTTCATCTTTTAGATAGTGCAACTAATAAAAAGTTAAAAACTTGATCTCCAACATAGAAACTTCAGAGCTTTAATCTCAACTTCCTCTTCTATAAAATCTGATTATCAATAATATCATGACAGGCTATTGTAAGAATCAAAGGAGGATAATGAGAGTGAAAACACTTTGTAAACCATTCCAGCCAATAGAGAAGCAGAATTCATAAGTATAAAATTGGCTCTGGTGTTAGTAGGAACATACTCTTAAATTTTGGTTTGGTTTGATTTATTTACAAGTACAATTATAAGAAACAAAGATATGGGTCCAACTGCTTTAATACATATTATCACAAGAAAAGTTAAATTCACTTTGGTAAAGAAAGATTAAGAGATAAGAAATCTCAAAGTTCAAATAAGGCTAGGCAGGAACTCAGTATGACTCTGATTTGAGATCAAAAGAATGGGGCAGAGTTAAGAATGAGGTACCAGCCGGGCGTGGTGGCACACTTGTAATCCCAGTATTTGGGAGACTAGAGGATCCGGGTTCACGGCCAGCCTCAGCTACCTAGTGAGGCATTCCGCAACTTAGTGAGACCCTGTTTCAAAATAAAGAATAAAAAATGGGTCTGGGGGTGTAGTTCAGAGGTAGAATGTCCCTGAGTTCAATCCCCAGTACAAAAAAAAAAA
>PVLC010028645.1:0-20858 GCA_004027655.1 Graphiurus murinus
CTATTTCTCATTTTTTCTTTGTCTCTTTCTGTCCTTGTCTCTTTCTCTGTCTTCTATATGTGTATGTCTGTGTTTATCAGTCTTTTTCTTTCTCTCGGTCTGTTTCCATGGCTGCTTCCACTCCTATGCCTCTCTAGCGCTCTCTCGCGCTCTCTCTCTCTCTCTCTCTCTCTCTCTCTCTCTCTCTCTCTCTCTCTCTGTGTCTCCCTAGTTCTCTCTCTTTCACTTTGTCTCCCTAGCTCTTTACCCCTCTCTCTCTCTCTGTTGTTGTTATTCCTTCTCTCTTCCTGAGTGTCTGTCTGTCTCTCTCTCTCTCCCTGTCCCTCCTCTCCAACCCTTCCTTTTCACTCTGCCCCCACCCCCCATCTCTTTGGTACTGGGGATTCCCAGGGGCATTCTACCTCTGAGCCACACCCTCAGCCCTATTTTTAAATTTTGGCACAGGGTCTTCCTAAGCTGCTGAGGGTTCCACTAAATTGCTGAGGCTGGCCTCAAGCCTACAATCCTCTTGTCTCAGCCTCCCAAGTACTGGGATTATAGGTGTGCACTGCCACCTCTGGCTTCTATGTCTCCTCATTATTCTTCTTCCTCTAGGTCCTCCTCTCTCCATCTCTATGCCTTTCTCTCTGCCTTTCTGATAGAGAAAAGAAGCAGTGTCTTTTGATTGAAGCAGGCAGAACCAGATCAGAGAGCTTTGCCTGTCTAGAGGTAGAAGAGGGAAGTTCCAGTTAAAGTAGGTAAGTCTAAGCTGGGCATGAGTGGCACACGCTTGTAATCCTAGTAATTGGGAGGCTGAGACAGGAGGATCAGAGGTTCACAGCCAGCCTCAGCAACATAATGAGACTCAACCTAGCAAGACCCTATTTCAAAATAATAAAAAAACATAAAATAGAGCTGGAGGTGTATCTCAGAGATAGAATATCCGTGGGTTCAATCCCCAGTATGACAAAAAAACAAAACAACAACAACAACAAAAACAAAGCAAAACAAAACAAACAGTAGCTAACTCTAGCAGAAATATCTATTGTATGCATCTGATAAGTATTGGGGAAACATTTTAGGTTCCTGATATGAGTTTAATAATGTCAGGAGACTTTGGAATTGGAAGAAATGGGTGTCATAGGAATGAATCAGGATGTGGTTATAGCAATTTACATGTAAAAATGGCAATGAATGTTGGTGCTGTGGTTTGAATGTCCTTTTCCAGACTCAGGTTGAAACTGAGTTGTCATGGTGACAGTGCAAGAGGTAGGACCGATAAGAGGGGATTCAGTCCTGAGGGCTCCTCCGTCACCAAAAGAGTAATATAATCATCATGGGAGTGGCTTGGTTTTCCCAGGAATTCAGCCTCCTTGTCTTCCACATCTCTCTCGAATGCCTACTGCCCGTCCACCATGCTGTCATGCCACGTTGGACCCCTGGCAAGACGCCAGCTCAGTGTTCTTGGACTTCCTGGCCTCCAGAACCTTGGGCCAAACAGACTTGCATTGCTTCTTAATTACCTAGTCTACAGTGTTCTGCTATAGCTGCAGAAAATGGACTGGGACAGTTAGGATAATAGCAGAACTTTATAATCGGAAGAGAAGGGCTTATAATAGAACTGAATGTAGATTCTTGATTCAATGGATTCAAGATGAATTGTGTGTGTGTGTGTGTGTGTGTGTACGCTACTGGGGATGAACCCAAGGGCATTCTATTTCCAAGCTACACCTTCAGCCCTATTTTATTTTTATTTTGCAACAGGGTCTTGCTAGGTTGATGAGAGTCTCACTACTTGCTGAGGCTGTCCTCGAATCCGTGATCCTCCTGTCTCAGTCTCGCAAGTACTGGGATTGCAGGTGTGTGCCACCACACGCGTCTTTTAATTCTTGATTTTGTTGAATAATAATTGTGAGTCACCGGATAAGCAACTCAACATCACACTGAGCTTTGTTGGTCTGGAAAATAGCAATAATAATGCCCATCTTGAGGAACTGCTATGAAGATTTGAGACATTGTATAAAGTTCAGCAGAAAATATTAGGCACTCCATAAAAGGCTGTTACAATTTATAGGCAGCAAAGAAGGAGGGAGGCCAAAGCTAGTTGTGTTGGAGGTATAGTATCCACGGCGAATAGAAGCAATGTGATTTTGTGTGGATGGACCATTTCAGTGAGCAGTCTAATTTAAATCTGATTGTAGGGATAAGTAAATTTTCGAAAGCAAGGGAGGCTTCTAGCAAACCAGCCTTACATTTTATAGCACCGCTGGGCATCAGTGCAGGTCATTTATAGTTTTTATGAGCCTAGATAGATTTGGAACACTTTGGTTTGCACTTGAATACAAAATCCACCCCCACCCCCCACCCCAAGAAGCACTGTGAAATACGACCAAAGAAATCCCTGATATTGTTTATACTGCCGTGCGGATGGGGAACATGAAGAATGAGAGTAATAGCTGGTAACCCATATTAGATCATGATGACAAGGAAATTCATTGTGGGGAACTTTCCTATAAAGAACGGATAGTACTATCAATCCATTCTCACAGTCAGAAAGTTACTTTTTGAGAAATTATCCTTTCCACTTCTCCTTTGCCTTTTCATGGTACTGCGGTTTGATTTAATGCCTTTCTCTCGATGCCTGCTTTTGCCCAAATAATGCCTTTCACTTTTCTAATGCCATGCCACTCATTAAGGATCATTAATTCAGAGTTCTGGGGCTTGTTGCAGTTTTTATTAGGCATGGCGATAAATTCTGTATTTGCGTGTGTGTGTGTATATATATATGTATACATATAGCATATATATGTATATATATTGTGGTAATGTGTGTGCTTATGAAATAGGTATGAGCTTCACAGTGGCTTTCAGCTGTGGACCTTTGCTAGTATAACCTAACAGTTTTAAAATCTGCTCCATCTAGCTCTGACCTCCCCTGTCCCATTTATTTTTAGAGCTTTACATGGGACTGGGATAAATGTGATCTGGTGAACAGATATTATTTTTTGCCCGCCTTACATCCCTTCCCTTTACTTCTGATAACTGTTCCTTGATCTTCTGTTGGAGGTCAATGATCCCTACTCTTCCATGTTTTTATTGTACTATTAATCTTGAGCCCCTCCCCCAACCACCCAGAAGGGGCATGTCGTTCATTTTTTTTTCCCCCCGAAGGCCAGAATATTTCCTTCCCTTGTCACAGGGATTGGCATTTTTATTCATTTACTTAATAATATTTATGGCACTGGTACTTAATTATTATTAGTGCCTGCATATCAAGCACTGGTTTCTGTGTGTGTGTGTGTGTGTGTGTGTGTGTGTGCGCGTGGGCGCGTGTGCGCTTCAGAATTTACTTTTTTTTTTTTTTTTGCGGTACTAGGGATTGAACTCAGGGGCTTTTCTACCTCCGAGCTATGCCCCCAGCCCTATTTTTTTATTCTTTATTTTGAAACCGGGTCTCACTAAGTTGCGGAGGGCCTCACTAGGTAGCTGAGGCTGGCCGCAAACCCAGATCCTCCGGTCTCAGTCTCCCAAATCAGAATTTACTTTTTAATTGGAGAAGACATACTATAAACCAGTAAATAGAAATAAAATGTCCAACAATGCTGCTACAATTTTTTAAAAAAAAGTGTGGAAGAGGATTCAAAGTGATGGGCATAGTGGGTTGTGATTTGTGCAAATGGGTTCATGGAAGATGTCTTGTGGCGAAGTGACATTTGGTCTGGTTGAAGTGAGGGCATAATGCATATGATATCTTAGGAAAAGCATTCTGGGTGGAGAAACTTCAAGCACAAAGGCTCCGAGACATAGCCAGAAAGGTTATGTGGCCAGAGTAGCACGGGGTTGGGGATAGATGTGAAGAAGGAGCCAGAGGCCAGAAAACTCAGAAGCTTATGGACAAGGGAAGGACTTCGAATTTTTTTGGAAGCTGCCGATGGGATTGAAGTAGAGCCTAATGGGGTTAATTAGAAATTTCCCTAAAATGCAAAATGTGGCTGCTGGGAGAGAAAGTGTGCTTCTGATGGAGCTGCTGTAGTCTCTTCCTGGTCATCTGAGTGAGAAGGATAGTTACAGCTCTCAAAGGAGCCAGTACAAAAAGGGAAGGTGGAAAAAAAACAGATGGACGGAAAGAGGAGAAGCTCTATTCCAGCCACTCCTGAAGTAGTTCTGGCTACTTAAACTAATACATTGGATTTTTTGGCTTAACTCCTGTTGAATGTGATTTGAACGAGCCCATTTATCACCTAGAATCATTGTTTTGATGGCAGCAATTAGTAGTACTCCAGTGTTATTTATTAGTCTAATAGTTATGATGGGCAAAAAACCCCACCTTATTACTGATCTCATAATAATTCCATGAGGTAGGCAAATAATAATCTGTGGGTTAGTGATGAAGAAAGAGGCCAGGACATTGCACCAGTGATCAGCTTGTTCATTGCTGAAGAGGTAGTAACTGACAGAGTCAGAATTTGAACATATTCTGTATGATCATAAAATCCATACTTTGCCCGTATTTTCTGACAGCTCAGCAGTTACTCTGGTGGCTTTAAAATAGGTGCTCAAATTCTTTTCCCTTTTCAAGGAAAAGAATTAATTCTGCTTTCCTAGAGTGTGGGCTAGACTCAGTAGCTTGTTTCTAAGGAGTAGAAAAAAACAGATAGACAGACAGACAGGCAAGCCCAAGAGAGCTCTTAGAAATAAAATATGGGTCATAAGAGGCAGTGTGATTTCTGTGTTCTCTCCTGGAACACTCCTTCAGAGGGAAGCCCACTGCCATCTTATGGGGTCTTGCTAAGATGCTGAGGTTGTTCTTGAACCTGCGATCCTCTTGTCTCAGCCTCCCAAATACTGGGATTACAGGTGTGCACCGCCATGTCCAGCTCCATTACTGTATTTTTCTCAAAAGCTTTATCTTCTGCCCTTTGGTGATCAGTTGGTATGATTTCTAAAGGAAGATGTGTCAAAGGTTCAGACCCACATGCGTGTGCATGTATACACATATACATATACACATATGTATGATTTTACTTTACATTCTATTTCAGAATTGGTCTTTGCTTCTCTAAGGAGGAATGCTGTGGCTATGGTGATACACTTGGATATCAATAAAATACAAAAAAAAAATATGTGGAAAAACCATAGCAGTGAAGCCAGGTATAGCGGCGCACACCTGTAATAAATCTAACAGTTGACTTCTTTGAACTGCAACTCTAAGTAAAAGGGCAAGTACTCATGTGGTAGGCATGGGAAACTGGTTTTTGGATAGTATTATTAGATCAGTAGATTAGAGGAAAATTAGGTTTCGATTTCAGTCAACGTGACAAAAAACTTAATTAGTAAACCGATTTAAATATTTAACATAGGAGATGGTATTATGGTATATCAAGTAATACCTTGATGGGTTATTATGCCAGTGTTAAAAATTATGTGAAGAAAGCTGGGTGTGGTGGCACATGCTTATAATCACAGTAATTGGGGAGGCTGAGATAGGAGGAGCGCAGGGTTGAGACCAGCAATTTAGGGAGATCCTGTTTCAACATATAGCATTGGGTTGGGGATGTAGCTCAGAGGAAAAATGCCCTTCGGTTCAAACCCCCCCCCCCCTCTCTCTCTCTCTCTCTCTTTCTTTCTCTCTCTCTCTCTCTCTCTCTCTCTCTCTCTCACACACACACATACACACACACACACACACACACACATTATGTCGAAACACCATAGCAACATAGCCAGGTACAGTGGTGTACACTGGTAATGCCAGAATTTGGGAGGTTGATATAGGAGGATCACAGGTTCAAGGCCAGCATCATGTAGTAACTTGTCAAGACTGTTTCAAAATCAAATAAAATAATAAAGTAAAATAAAGCTAGGTTCAATCCCCAGTACCACAAACAAACAAAAAACCTGTACCTTTATTTGGAAATTGATAAAAATAATGTCACATGAATAAGCTGAATATAATTTGTGATTATATAAAGATTATATTTATGTAAATATTGTATATGGATGTGAATAAGGATAGAAAAAGTACAGCTAAAAGAGATATTTATTAGGGCAGTAGAATTCTGGGTCCCTCTGGGTCTCTGTACTTAGAATGTCACTTGTACAAATTTATAATGTGGCATCCAAACTTAATTCTCCTGGTGTGCCCTCATTTGTGGCCTCATTGTTTATGTTAACCTTGAATCTATCATTTAATTAATGCAGTGTGAGTTTTGGATTCCTCACTTAGTTGAAAATTATATCATTACTATAAAGCATCTCCTTTAGGCACCATGTCCTCAGGTTGAATTCCTCAGTTGGGTTAATGGAGTTTGAGAGTATTATACAAGTGAAATCTATTGCTTTGGTGAAAGAGTTGGGTTCAACATTTTTAGAGTTTCTAGTCCAGAGTTTTCTAGGTTTTCGTTATCCTCAAGATTATAGCCATAGTCACAAATCACCTGTGCTACTATTTATGCGATGGCTTTTACTTTAAATGGTCGCCTATATTCACATACTGCCATTTCCCTTATAACCTCACACATCTCTAATACATTGTGGAAAGCTTTTCTGGTGAACCCAGATGTGGCTTCAGAATCTGTATCATCACGAGGCCCCAGGGAGCTACGTTTTCCAGCTTCCTTTCTAAATCTAGTTGCAAGAGTAGATCCTACCAGTGAAATGTGAGAGGCTGAGGTAAACAAACTCTTCCGTTGTTTAGTTTCAAGATGATATGATATCAACTGATTTATCACATGCAAATGAAGAATAATTAGCAAAAAGTAAAATCTGTGTTGTTTTCAAGAGAAGTTATAGATTGGCCTCTTTATGGTAAATTCTGAAGATCTTTATTTTTTCTCGTTCCATTGTCCTTTAAGTTGAGCTGGCTATGTGTGAGGTTTTCTCCCGGTGCTTTGGAAATAATTTTTCTGGGAAGTGGGTTGAGTTTTGTTCCAGCTTTCTATCTACGCTTTACCTGTAAGATCGTGACATATCTGTGCTCTTTGCCATGTGTTCTTGATGCCTCTCTAGAAAGAGAGGAGTATGCTTCTCCCTCGTAACATAGAGGTTGGCTGCATGACTTGCCTTTAGTCAGTAGGACAGAGAGGATGTAACAGTAAGCAGAGCTTTAAATATTGTGTTCTTGACTTGGCCTTTTGCATTAGAAGAACGTACTCCAGGTATCCGTTTACACAAGAATAAATTGACATATGGGACTGACCAGACGACCTGAGTATTTATAATCCGTGGAGTATACAGGGCCATGTCCCAGCCACGCTCAGTAAAGTCACACACGGTTTATGAATCTAGGAGTGAGAAATAAATGCATATTTTTGTGCACCATTGTATTTAGGGTATATTTATTACATAGTTGCATTGCAGCAAAAGCTGACAAATATCCTCAGTAAATATAGTTGTCTGGAAAAATGCAATTTCTGTACTAGACATTGAGGAGAGAAGCAAAAGAAATAGCTCTCAAATTGCAAATTTTCAGAGGGCAAGAGTAAGAAAAAGGCATACTGACAAAGACAACAAAGACAAATGCATTTGATAAAGAAGAAACCAATAAGTTCTTACTAGATAAATAAAGTGGTTTTTTTTTTTTGTTGTTGTTGTTTTTGTTTTAAAGCAACTATAATACAAGGTCATTTGTATGAGTGCCTCAGAGTTTGGAGTTGACATGGTTAAAAATAATCTGTGCCACCGGTGTTGGCTTCTCACCAGCTTGGATAACCAGGGAAATAGTTTATTTGAGAAAGATAGTATCTGTTGCTGATGGGCCTCAGTGGCTAAGTATTATTCCTTTAATAATTTACCTCCACTATTACTGTCTTTGTGTGTGTGTGTGTGTGTGTGTGTGTGTGTGTGGTATTGGGGATTGAACCCAGGGGCATTCTACCTCCAAGCTACATCCCCAGCCCTTTTTAAATCTTTTTTTGTTTGTTTGTTTTGAAACAGGGTCTCACTAGATTTCTGAGAGTCTTATTACCTGCTGAGACTATCCTTGAACCTGAGATCCTTCTGTCTCAGCCTCACAAATACTGGGATTACGGGTATGAGCCACCACACCCACCTTCAACTGCTATACCCAAATATTTCTTTCTTTTTTTGGTACTGGGGATTGAACTTCGAACTCAGGGGCATTCTACCTCTGACCTATACCCCCAGCCCTATTTTTTATTCTTTATTTTGAAGCAGAGTCTCACTAAGTTGCAGAGGGCCTCACTCAAATATTTCTTTAAAACACAGAATTGTTCTAAGAAGGGCAGAAGACTTGAAGGAAAAAGTATGCCATGGTCATGTTTCTAACAGTTTTGCACAGCTCTCTAATCTTGAGTTTTCTAAACTTGACTTATTCTTGAAATTGTCAGTCATATACCATCTATAATTAATATACATATATATATATATATATATCTTTAAATTGACTCATTTCTTAGGAATGCTCTTCCTAGGCTGTTGTATGAAGAAGATGTGAACTTCACTTTTAAGCTCACTTATGACACACTTTTAAGCTCATTTATGACACGCTTTTAAACTCATTTATGACAGCAGCCAGTACCAAAACATTTAGCCAACTAAAAGTTAAGAGAGACCCTCATTTTATATCATCTTTGCTATCATCCTTTTTTTTTTTTTTTCGTGGTACTGGGGATTGAACTCAGGGGCATTCTATCTTACCCCCAGCCCTATTTTTTATTCTTTATTTTGAAACAGGGTCTCACTAAGTTGCAGAGGGCCTCACTAGGTAGCTGAGGCTGGCCCCAAACCCGGATCCTCCAGTCTCAGCCTCCCAAATGCTGGGATTCCAAGCGTGCGCCACCACGCCCGGCTTGTTATCATCCTTTTAATAGCATTACACATTTGAAGTATTATTCTGATACTTGGGTAATCTGATAAAATGCCACGGGAATACTATTTTCTCTCTTATTCCTAGGCTCTTGTGATGGTCAGAGTATTCTTTTTTCTTTTTTTAATGTTTGTAACCTGTTGTTGAGATGTTGCTGACCTTGAAATACTCCAAAATCATGTCAGCATTTATTCTGATCCTCTGGAGAAGCGTCAAAGCGCACTCCATTATTAATGAAAGGGAGTGACTGACAGGCCGAGTGGGACATGTGTCTCCTCCGTGCGCCTGCCAAGTGGCAACTTATTTAATTGAAAGTGTCCATCTCTCTATCATTCTAAAGAGCTCATTTGTTCTCTTGCCAGGCTGCGGTCACCGACGATGACCCAGCACAGCCCAAGGGAAGCTCCAGAAGGAGTTTCCCAGCCCCACCCTGCTGCTTTCTTTGTGTTCCTTTTGCAACTTTCAGAGAAGTACCTGAGGAGACAAGTTAAGCGTTAGGAGTTTCTCTGTCTGGCATACATGACATGTTACTTAGGGTTAATAAATGTCAACTGCTAGAACATAAAAGCCCTTTTAACTGCTAGGTCAAAGGGGTCATCTCTTGTTCTTGCAAACACTCTTGAAGTCCTCTTTGGCCTTGAAGATGGGTAGGTGGATGGTCAAAGGGGGATCATGTGTGGGTCTTTTGTGGTGAGCATTTTATTTATTTATTTATTTATTTTTGTGGTACTGGGGATTGAACTCAGGGGCATTCTACCTCCGAGCTCTACCCCCAGCCCTATTTTTTATTCTTCATTTTGAAACCGAGTCTCACTAAGTTGCGGAGGGCCTCACTAGGTAGCTGAGGCTGGCCTCGAACCCGGATCCTCCAGTCTCAGCCTCCCGAATGCTGGGATTACAAGCGTGCAGCACCATGCCCGGCTCATTTTATAAAACCATCCCTGCTGGCAAATGTAGACAACCAACCAACAGGTTTTAGATTGTCTTTATGAACCCTCCTTCTTTTTTTCCTATTTTGCTGTGCCAAGATTTCTGCCACCATCCAAGTTCTGTGGGACTTTCCCCAGCTGCTCTGTTGTTGAAGAGGCCTCTTCAACTTTCACATTCTCATTACAGAGCATAATGGGCCCTACTGGACTGAGCCTTGACGGCGTGTTATGATATGGGAAGGGCTTACTTATTTTATTACCAGGGATTTTCTGTAGGTGTAGACTAAGAGTGTATTTTTAACATGCATGCAATGAGTCCAGTGGTGCCTGTGGGCCGATTCCACATGCTTTTACATACAGATGGCACACCACTCTGCAGTTTTCTAAAACTCAGCACCTGCTTTTTTTTTTTTTTCAGTACTGGGGATTGAACTCAGGGGCATTCTACCTCTGAGCTACACCCCCAGCCCTATTTTTTTAATTCTTTATTTTGAAACCAAGTCTCACCAAGTTGCAGAGTGCCTCACTAGGTAGCTGAGGCTGGCCGCGAACCTGGATCCTCCGGTCGCCTCCCGAATGCTGGGATTGCAAGCATGCACCACCACGCCCAGCTAGCACCTGCTTTTGTTGCTGAAGTTAGCTATTGGTGGTTTTTGTAGAGCTGGCCATTGAGTGTCTGGTGGAGATAGTCTCCTAGGAGCCATCTTTCCCAGTAGACTTTCTTAATATTAGAATTCTCCAAAGTTCAGGAGTCTGAGGGCATCTGAGGGGGTGAGTGACTTTTGAGTCTGTAGTACCTAAGGTAGTTGGTATTTACTGAGTCGTGAGTGCAGCCTGGTCTCATGTGATGTCAAGTGTCCTGAGATGCATAAGAAAGAAATGTACTGAATGTCCTCCCTGTTTGCTATTTTTATTTTAGAATGTTGTTCTCATATATTCCTTCTTGTTTCAGTCTCTGCTCTCATACGATTTACCCATCTATGAGGCAGCTTAATGTTTAAGAGCATGGATTCTAGAATTATAAACCAGTCTTGGAACAAGGATCAGCTAACTGCTTACTGATATGATTTGAGATGAGATGAGATTATTTTTAACTTTTTTTTTTTTTAACTTCTTGAGCCTTGGTTTCCTTATATGTTTATTGGAGACAGTAGTATCCACCTTACATGTTGGTTGTCCAAATTAAATGAGTCAACACGTGTCAAACATGTAGCTATATTGGACAGTGACTGCATGTAGCTGGTACTGTTGATCAGGTCTTTGTCTTAACCATTTTAGCTCTGTTGACTGAGACATGTCTTATTTGAAATTTCACCTCTTTATTGTCACCTCCTGGATTCATGGAATGTTTAGAGTAGTAACTTTCTGAATAAACTCAATACCTGGAATTTTTCTTCCCAAATGCTTATACGGTCCATTTTCTGCTGTAATAACAGAAGATCTGAGACTGGATAGCATATGAGGAACCAAGATTTATTTCTTACCATTCTGGAGGCGGGGAAGTACCAAGTTTAGGGGTCTGAACCCTTACAGGCCTTCTTGCTGTGTCATTACATGGTGGACTGTGGCAGGCAGGAAAACATGTGATGGAGATCGCAAGAGAGGGCTGAACTTGCTTTTGTAACAAGTCCATTCTCTCAATTAGAGTCATTTCTGCAGTAACATCCATAGGGCACCAAGTTTCCAATGCAGGAACTTTGGAGTCACATTGAAACCACAGCATTTCCTCATTGAGAAACAACAGTGATGATGCTACGAATAATTATCAGACTAATAATGAATATTCATTACTGAAGTCTAATCATGTGCCCCACTCTGCACACATATTTTGCACATCATATACCATTTAATCCCAACACAATTCTGTAAGTTAAGTATTATGGGTATTCTCATGTTACAGATGAGGCCAGAGTGTTCATATAACTTGTCTAAGTCTCTACAGAGTCAATAGCAGGGTTAGGAGTTAAACCTCAGGCCCAGGGTTTGACTCCCGATTCCTTGCTTTTAATTGCTGTTGATGCCATCCTGGAAAAAAAAAAAGGTGGGTAGGACTTGTAAAGCAGTTCTTGGTCTCTAAAGAAAACCATTTCACTTTTTCATGCTCTTTTCTGTCAGTGTATATCATCTACTCTATAAAATCAAGAAACCAAAATCAGTCAGACGTGGTGGCTTACACCTGTAATCCAGTACTTAAAAGGCTGAGACAGGAGGATTGAGGGTTTAAGGCCAACCTTAGCACCTTAGTGAAATCCTCAGCAACTTAGCAAGACCCTGTTTCAAAATAAAAAATAGAAAGGACTGGCCGTATAGCTCAAATGTAGAATGCCCTTGGATTCAATCCCCAGTACCAAAAAATAAAACAAACGACAACAACAACAACATACCCTAAACCCAACAACCAAACCAAACAAAAACAAAAAAACCTCACAATCATCCCAGAAATCTCAAGTGGAGGTGAATTGATCTAGGGAATTGGCTACCTGGTGCTGGGAAGTTGGATGAGATGAAGAGCAGAAACTGAGATAACGTAACCACCCAAGGGGCAAAATAATGTTTGTCACAAAAGTCTAGGTATTGGGTGTGTCGGGGTGCATGCTGCTGTAGTGCTGTTGTTCAGACCCTGGGACGTGTCATGTGCCTGGCACTGAGCCTACTCAGGGCGCCACAGCCTGGGGACATTGTGGGACGGCTGCCCTGAATGCTAACAACATAGAAGCTCTCTGATGTTGTTGGAGCCAGGCCAAAATGAGCTGCAAACAGGAGTCACGTTGTCTTCCAGTTCCTCAGGTACCACCCACAGCACAGCCTGCCTGTAGGCAAGCTCACAGGGGTCACATAGACTGCACTTTCGCATCCTTAGCATTGGGTAGCAGAATGCAGAAGGCAGGCTTGGGCTGAGAATAACGGGAAAACAGCAGGCAGAGTTGCTATTCCATGGCTGGGGTGGAGATCCAGTCCGACGTGGTGGTAAACCTGTCCTTTGGAGGCGTAGGTGGGCACCTCCCTGAGAAGAGATTGAACCTAGCCAGGGTAACTGAAGAGACATCTGCTTTTCCCCTGAGAAAGCACTATTCATTCCAATCACTCTTTTTGTAACGATTGCCATGATTTTAGGGCTTGATGCTCAGAACAGTCTTTTGGCAGTTGGCAGTTTTCTTCTGTGTGATCTTAAAAGGAGCAGGGCATATCAGAGCTTTCAGGGTCACTTCCAGGAGTCATTAGTTCTATGGAACACTTTCCCCCCTTTTAGCTACAAATCATCATAGTCAATGTACAAAAAACCAAAAAAACCCCTAAAAACTGTGGCTGGCCCAGGTCCGTGTCTAATTTCCTGGGAGACTTTCCTTCTCCTTGAATTACCCATTTATTCTTGTGAGAAAATGCTTTGGGGTAGAGGAAGAGCCGGGAATCGGGAAGCCGAGGGGAAAGCCTGCAGTTTGAAATGCTGAATGGCAATTTTGCCTTAGCTCGGGTTGTCACAGGGCTGATGAATGGTCCCCTCCAGCATGCTAGTGATGTTAAAATCTCCCTCGGGTTCCAGCCCAGGAGTGCTGAATGCAGATTGCATCCAGAGACGGTAGGTGGCGCTGTGGTGCTAAGGAATTAAGGAAGGAGAGCGAAAAAATACTATGGAGAAGAAAATTTATAGAAAAGGCAGGGAGTTGAGGGGAGGCAAGTGGCTTGGAGAAGAAGGGCAAGATGAATATGCATTCTCATTCCATGCCTTTCCAATTCAGGTGAGCATTTACCTTTCAGATCTGGGCATGCATAGGAAAATCCAATTACAGATGCAGAAGTTACATTGGGTTCTTTGAAATCAAATTGCAGCCATGTATTCTAAAAGCATCCTGCTGACTGATGTTCTGGGTGTGCCTCTAGCCATAGAAGTTTGGCTTTTTTTGTGCCTCTCTCTCCTCTGGTTTTTTTTTTTTTCTCTCATTTTTTCTTTCTCTCTTCACCACTCCCCTATTCTCTCATTTGAATTTTGTAATTTTCTCTCTTCTAAAATCCATTTAGTTCGATTCAATAGTTCTGTGCCTAGTCCAGTTTTCTGAGGTACTGTGGAGTATCTGGAGGAAAATGGAATAAAAATTAACATTCTTGCCTTTAATGGGAGGTATACTGCCGCTAACTAAGCAGCCACGTCAGGCACTTTTACACTCACTTTATTTGTCCTGTTAAAACTCTTAACTTATTCACTTGTATAACCATTGTATCTTAAACACTTACAGTGTCTTGAGGGGCGTGGCATATGTCTTTGGTAATGGGGAAGTGATAGCATTAAAAAGCCCCTGGTCTTTTGTGTGTCTTCTCTCCTGCTTTAAAGTTAACCCAAAGCCCAAGGGCATTCTACCTTGCGGTACTGGGGATTGAACTCAGGGGCATTCTACCTCCGAGCTACACCCTCAGCCCTATTTTTTTTTTTTTTTATTCTTTATTTTTGAAACCGAGTCTCACTAAGTTGCAGAGTGCCTCACTAGGTAGCTGAGGCTGGCCACGAACCCGGATCCTCCAGTCTCAGCCTCCCGAATGCTGGGATTACAAGCGTGCGCCACCATGCCTGACACATTCTACCTTTAAGCTACACCCCCAGCTCTGTTTTATTTTTTATTTTGGATCAGGATCTCACTAAGTTGATGAAGACCTTGCTAAGTTGACGATGTTGTTTTTGAACCTGCTATCCTGCTGTCTCAGCCTCCCAAGTACTAGAATTACAGGCATGCACCACCACACCTAGGTTGAGGCACAGATTTTACATTGCTTTCTTCAAAGTCCTCACAGCTCCGAAGTCAGACTATGTGCGCTCAAGACCCTAATTTTGAAGTTGGCTATCTCAGTTAATTTCTCCGTGTTCTGAGTTCTCTATATGAGAAAACAGGGAGAGTCTATATTTACCAAAAGAATGGTCTTGACAACTAAATGAAATAATACACATCAGAGTTTAGAGTGACAACGGGCACATAGCAACTACTCAATAAATGTTAGCTTGAATCATTGTCCTTACCATCTTCGAACTTTAAAAAGTTACTCCCTTTGAAAGATGAGAAATAGCATCTTGTCTGCTTCCCACGCCCCCAGATGTGCCTCTGAGGAATGCATCAGATGAAGAGGAAACACTTCACTTTTACTAGGAAGGGTCAGGGGAGACTTCATGGGAGAGACCACATCAGAGCTGTCTTTGCTCCAAGGGAATCTGGAGGTGACCTTCTGAACCCAAGGGCATCATCTCCTATACAGAGAATCAGGTAAAAATCTGTGTCCTCTGTTCATTGTCAGTTTCCTGTAAGCACATTTTGCAAAACATTTCAGTGGGATCACATAACCCTTAAAGTAAATAATGTTTATTTTAAGGTCCCCCAAACCACAGGTTCAGGACCCCAGATTTGAGATCCTTTGCAGGTTGAATGTTCTCTGTCAAAACACTGCAAGAAAATTTAAGAGAGTTTAGCAGGTGTTGTTAGTGCCCTGTTCATATCCTTGTACTTGGGCACTCTCTCCCCTAGCCACTGTGGGTGTGCTGCCAACGGCTCAGACTGGCCTTTCTTTCCTGAGCATTGTTCTTGGCTGCTAAGAATGCCAGGTCAGGAGATTCTCCAC
The DNA here is from genome assembly GCA_004027655.1 of Graphiurus murinus. Lineage (NCBI taxonomy): Eukaryota > Metazoa > Chordata > Mammalia > Rodentia > Gliridae > Graphiurus > Graphiurus murinus. Next base: position 15,334 of record PVLC010028645.1, read on the forward strand.
TCTCCAAACACACTAAGCAAGGACAGATGGAGAATACAACAGCCCCGTCTCCTTGCTTCTGGATGGTCCAGGTTCTGTGATTCAGGTGGAGACCTGTCCTGAAAGCATGTTGTTGCCTCGCCCTTGCCCTGCCCTGCCCAGCTTCCCTCACATCCTGACAGGCTTCTCCTGAGATCCTCTTTGCATTTGTGGCTTCAGGGGATCCAGCCTAAGATGGAGAGGAACTTGAGATAGTTGGACTGGGGTGCAAAGCCTGACTACAGAGCACAGGTGCAGTGGATGAGGAAGGCGGGGCAGCTCCACTGAGGCCTGACTCCTCCCTTTCCTCCATCTCTGCTGCTTGATCCTTTCCCCCACTGCTCCTATTATCCTGTGACACTCTGGCTGTTCCAGGTGTTTGTGGGGCAGGGGGAGCTCACCAACATTAAGTGGCATTAAGTGGTCACCTTGAGACCCTCTGATTTCACACCAGAGTTTTCTTCTTGAGTTGTAGGAAGACTCCCTGGCTTATATGATCCCTTAATAAGGCCACTGAAGAGAGATGATTAACGCATTAAGACTGAGGAGCCCCTATCTTAGCACACAGTTTTTTAGAGAACAGACTAGGCAGATAAGAAAGTGCAGACTCATGGTTGGTGTTTAATTTGGCAGCTCATAGCTCATTTTAATTACTCTGGAATAATTATCTCTGACACACAGCTGGGCTTGTCTTCATGCTACTTGTGAGTCATTCTTCCACATATGAATAAATCAAGCAGGTTGAAAGGAAGGGCTGGAATAGAAGGACATGTCAAAGAGGTTTGGGGTAAAGGCTCGGAAAATGGCAAACTTGGGGCTTGAAAGAGAAGATTGATTTGGGACATTGTGCCTTTCTGTCGAAGGCAAACAATACTAGCTATTGAAAACAGAAGTCAATGAGTTTCAAGGGTATTTTAGGGTAAGAGCTGTCAGCTGAGCGAAGGGGGAAGCCACTGAGGAGATGGTGGAAAAGGGACGGCCATCAAGGATGATCCTTACATAGTGGGCAGGAGCATATGTTTTGGGGGCAAACAGACCCGAAGTGGTATCTGTATTCTGTCACTTTTCACTTAGTTACTCAGAGCAAATCATTCTATCTTTCAGTATATTATATATCTATCTGTATATTATAAAGTTAGACGATTTGTCTTTGGTGTCGTTTTGCCTTCCTTCCAAGTGTATGCTGGGTTATCCTGCTGCTGCTAAGGGCTAAAGGAGAAGATTGCATGTGCTCCAGTGATGTTCTGCCCATTGCCCTGGGCAGACATGACTAATCAACTACAGCTTTCTCTGTAGTTGAGTCTGATTGTGGCATCAGAGTGCTTCTCAAATAGCGCTTCTAACAGTTATCCCCATGTAAGTTAGTATGTTAATTGAAAGCAAATATCTACTCCTTGTTTAAAATGTTACTCTTAGGCATGTATCTTGGCACATACCTGTAATTCCAGTACTTGGGAGACTAAGACAGGAAGATCACAGGTTTGAGGCCAGCCTCAGCAACTTAGTGAGACCCTTTTTCAAATTAAAAAATGAAATTAGGTTAGGGGTGTAGCTCAGAGGTAGAATGCCCCTGGGTTTAATCCCCAGTACCTCACTGCCTATACACATAAAATACTTTTTTTTTTTTTAAAGAAACCAGCCAGGCGTGGCGGTGCATGCTTGTAATCCCAGTACTTGGGAGGCTGAGACTAGAGGCTCCGGGTTCGTGGCCAGCCTCAGCTACTTAGTGAGGCCCTCTGCAACTTAGTGAGACCCTGTTTCAAAATAAAGAATAAAAAAACACTACTGGGGGTGTAGCCCAGAGGTAGAATGCCCTTGGGTTCAATTTCCAGTACTGAAAAAACAAACAAACAAAACAAAAAAAGAAAAAAGAAACCATACTGGATGAACCAATGCCATTTATTCCCACTAACTTAATATATTTATGAGTAATTAGTATGTATGCTTTGTTAGACACTGGGGATGTTGATGTAAAAAAAATCAAATATGTTTCCAGGCCTAATGGGGTTCAAATTCTATAATAAAACACAAGCACAGTAGAAGTGGCAAACACTATGCTTTAAATACAGTAGTGGTGTGCAAATGATCATCCTCTGACCACAGTCTGGGTTAGGTGGTCAGAGGCAGCAGGCCTGAATGGCAGTGAGCCAGGAGGCATCCTAGAAAGAGTGAACAGCATGTTACGCACAGATTCTAAGCTGAGAACAAGGGCCAGGGTGCCCCCAGCAACAGGGGCAGGGAAAGCGTCAGACAGGAGTGCAGTGTGGCAGGAAACAGTTCCTTTTGCACCTGCCGGGATAAAGTAAGAAGTTTGGATTTTCTTCCAAGTGTAAAGAAGAACTATTGTGTGTTTTTTTTTTTTTTTTTGGAAGGGAAGGGGTTCTGATCTGATGTATCTTTTTAAAAGAGTTTACTGAAACTATTAATGGCTGGATGATAAGTACTTTACCATTCAGCTTTGTTTTGGTGTTAAAAAAAAAAAAAAAAAAACAGGCACAAACAATACTATATGAATGGATGTGTTCAAATAAAACTTTATTGACAAAAGCAAGTGTTTGACTCAGGTCTAAAAGATTGCTTTGACTATTTTATAAAATTATAGAGGAGAAAGTGTGGACGCCTGAGTCCAGCAAGGAAGCTGTTGTAGTAATTCTGGTAAGAGATTTTTGTAATGGTGGCTCCCACCATGTAGTAAGCGATGAGGTAGGGAGGGAAGGATTGATTTGAGATGTGTTTTGGAGGGAGAGTGAAAGGCTTGCCAAAGGTTGGATGTGAGAATTGAAGGGAAAAAGAAGATATAAGGACAACCCTTGCTTCTGGAGTTTGAACAACTGGGTCCATTGGCCCTCTTCCCCGAGATGTAAATATGGAGAGAGGATCAGGTTCTGTACTTCAAGTCAAGTCCAGGTTTGCTTCGAGCACCTGCAGTTAGGGTTTTGTTCATGTTTGTTTTCTTTAAAATGTAAAATCTTCCAGGAATCCCAACTTTTTTATGCGAATGAACATTGAATAGGACTATATGGAGATGCTCTTGGATTAATTTCAGGACGAGCATAATTACAAAAGCATCTAACATTATATTTAGGAAGTAGGTAAACTATCAGCCCTGACCAATTGGGAGCCACTGGAGTAAAGAGATGCCAACAATTTAGTAGTGAGTGTCACACAAGAGGGAGATAGTACACTACTTTTTTTTTTTTTTTTTTTTTTTTAACAGAGGCTCAGTATATGTTTAAAAAATTGAATTGAATTGTTAAATGTAGTTTTATGCCTTATTGGAGATCATGTGGTCCTGATTTATATACAATGAATTTGGGACTTATATTATCTTTGTCCAATAGATTCAGGGTAAATACACCTCAAAGCATAATAGAATTAAATGATTTCCTTTACTTTCCTCTTTCCCTGATTTGAGTGAGTGAGAGTGTGTGTGTGTGTGTGTGTGTGTGTGTGTGTGTGTGTATTTGTGGTACCAGGGATGCTTCTCTCCAATTTGCCTAAACACTAATTAAAGATCAAGATGCAAGCAAGATAGGAATTGCTATGCTATACTCCTGGACTGTCTTCTCTTATTATTTCTACCAAGTTTCTAAACATAAGCACGGACCTGTTTTGTTCTTGCTGAACACATACATGACAAATTCTGCATGATCGTCCTTAGAATATATCTAATACCTAAGTTCATTCTAAGTTCTACTTTTGTTTCTTGAGACTCTTGTGGATCCTGTTGATTTTATGTATCTGTCTTCTGCTGTAGCTCCTTTTTTTTTTTTTTTTTAAATACTGGGGATTGAACCCAGGTACAATCTACCCCTGAGCTACACACAGCCCCCTTTTCATTTTTTGTTTTAAAACAGGGTCTTGCTAAATTGCTGAGGCTGGCCTTGAACCTGTGATCCTCCTATTTCAAGTCCTGTAATTATAGGTATGCGTCACTGTTACTGGCCTTATTGCAGGATTTTAAATCACAGTATCATAAAATGAAGTTTAAGTGAGCTCTCAATGGCTAAAGCTGAAAAAATTTGGACAGCAAATAAACAATTATAATATTTAGTTACAATCCATAAAATAAGTGTTTATCAGCCAATACTCTTAAAAATAATTGATTAAGTACATAAAGAAGGAGCAGCTTTTCCTGTATAGCAGAGTTCCAATTATTAGATGGTAGGAAATAGTGTATCACCATTAAATATTCCAAAAATGTATTACGGACAAGATCTATTGATGGATGCTAAAATTAGTGGGTAAAACCTGGAGAACAGAAATTTTATACTTTCAGCATATCTTCCCCACGATATTTAGTAACTACACAGAGAAGCATAACAATTTTACAATGGAGAAGCCACCATAAAGTGTTTTTGTTTGTTTAACTTAACCAAGTAATTAATATAAATATCACCTGTAACAGGACCTATCAAAATTTAAGATCCCTTGATGTACTTCACTGAGAAGCACCTCAATCTAGTCATGAGAAAAACGAGAAGAAACTGAATCAAGGAACAGGCCACCAAATGAGTGATCAACACTCTTAGAAAGCATCAAGATTAAGAAAAGGAGCCAGGCATAGGGGCTCATGCTTGTAATTCCAGTACTTAGGAGGCTGAAACAGGAAGATTGCAGATTCACAACCAGCCTCAGCAACTTAGCCAGGCCCTCTGCAACTTAGTGAGACCTGTTTCAAAATTAATAATAAAACACCATGGACATGTTGCTCAGAGATAGAACACCTCTGGGTTTGATCCCCAATACCACAGAAAAGAAAAAGAAAGAAAGAAAGAAAGGAAGGAAGGAAGAAAGGAAGGAAGAAAAGGAGAAGGAGAAGGAGAAGGAGAAGAAGAAGGTAGAGCTGAGTGTCAACATTGCTTTGTTGTGTACCAGCTATGTAAACACTGGCAGGTTTCTTAGTCTTTCTGAACTTCCCCAAATGGAGCTAAGTAGGAGGGAGAGAGGATTAATTGATTAAGAATTTTCCCGGAGTGCATTCTATGCCAGCAATTGCTCCAGACATAGTCGGCCCACCTAGAATTTACAGTCTAGCTGGGAAGACAGATAAGTGAATTGTAAACAATTATTTTATTATAGTTTGATAGCACACTGCAACACGCAACCAGATTAAAACCAATGGCAAGCGGTTGTACATGCCAAGACTTCAAAATGTGCGTGTGTGTGTGTGTGTGTGTGTGTGTGTGTGTGTGTGTTAATAAAAGCTTTTGAGGTTAGGTTTGGGAAAAGGTGTCTAAATAGAATACCTTGAGACTAAGATTGCCAAGGGCTTATTACTTCTTAATATTGCTACTATGCTAATGTCTTTTTTTTTTTTTTTTTTTTTTTTTTTTGCGGTACTGGGGATTGAACTCAGAGGCATTCTACCTCCGAGCTACACCCCCAGCCCTATTTTTTTTATTCTTTATTTTGAAACCGAGTCTCACTAAGTTGCGGAGTGCCTCACTAGGTAGCTGAGGCTGGCCGCGAACCCGGATCCTCCGGTCTCAGCCTCCCGAATGCTG
>PVLC010028646.1:0-20852 GCA_004027655.1 Graphiurus murinus
CTTCCGATCTCTCAGGGGCATTCTACCTCCGAGCTATACCCCCAGCCCTATTTTTTATTCTTTATTTTGAAACCGGGTCTCACTGAGTTGCAGAGTGCCTCACTAGGTAGCTGAGGCTGGCCGCGAACCCGGATCCTCCGGTCTCAGCCTCCCGAATGCTGGGATTACAAGCGTGCGCCACCACGCCCGGCTCCAAAAGAATTCTCTTTTTAAAAATTCATTCATAGCCGGGCATGGTGGCGCACGCTTGTAATCCCAGCATTTGGGAAGCTGAGACCTGGGGATCCAGGTTCACGGCCAGCCTCAGCTACTTAGTGAGGCCCTCTGCAACTTAGTGAGACCCTGTTTCAACATAAAGAATAAAAAATAGGGCTGGGGGTATAGCTCAGAGGTAGAATGCCCCTGAGTTCAATCCCCAGTACCGCCAAAAAAAAAAAAAAAAAAAAAAAAAAAAGAAACAGGGTCTTGCTAAGTTGCTGGCCTCAAACCTGTGATCCTCCCATCTCAGCCTCCCAAGTACCGGGATTACAGGCATGTGCCAGTGCACCCTGCTTCATAGTGTTAATTTTTGAGCCACAGGAAAAGGCCCCTCAGCCACTGCACCACTGGTCCCCAATCCAATCTGCACACTAAAGTCCCTGATCTTTGACTCTCCCCTCAGATTCTGACTTCATTGGTCTGGGGCAGTGCCTAGGTACTGGGGTTCTTAAAAAGCTATCTATGTGTAAGGCATGCTGGAAATGACCATGTCATTCTTGGTATTTCTCTAGCACTTAAACAGTCACTGCCTCCCTTTTCTTCCTTCTGATGGGGCATGGTTCTGATGAGATGATTCCATGAAGGGTCTGGAGGAGTTCCTAGGGCGAGAAGAGAGGTGAACTCAACTCAGGACTGGCAGGGTCATCGCCTTACCTGTCAGGAAAGATTTTCAGCCTGAGCCAGTCAGAGTCACAGACGGAGATTTATTTAGGAAAGCAAGAAATATGCATTCAAGAAAGAATGTGGAGCCGGGCATGGAGGCACTCTCTTATAATCCCAGGACTTGCAAGGCCAAGACAGGAGGATCGCAGGTTCAAGAACAGACTCAGCATTTTAGCAAGACTCTCAGTAACCTAGCTGTTAAGAATCTCAGACAAAAGTGACTCCATCTTGTGAAGATGTGTCATTTTACCGGTCTCTTTGCTGTCGAGAAATGTCCAAATCTTGCTCAATATACCCTTCCTCTGCTTACTGAAATGTCTCCATTGTCTTGTCTACAATGTGTCTGGCAAGCCCCTTGCTTATTGCATCCTCTGCTTACAGAAAAATTATCATTGTCCTGCTTAACTCAGCTTTAACAACCCAACTAACTCCCCTTAACGATCCTCCTGGAAATGGCTAACCTCCACTCTCCCCTGCCCCATAGAATCTCTCCATAAACAATCTTTATAAACTTCTAGTCTGTAAGTGGACACTGGCTCCAACCTTTCACTGGAGCCCCTTCTGCAGGTTTTATCCCCAAAAGCCTGTACTGTGGTAGAATAGACCCTCCCTTCTTCTTCCTTCTCAGACATTTCACTAGTGAGACTAGAAGGCCCCTGAGTTCAATCCCCAGTACCATACACACAAAATAAGATAAATAATAAATGAGAGCCAAAGTAAAAGATGTCCCATCCATGGGAGTTCAAAGCTGTGTGAATGTGTGTGTGTGTGTGTGTGTGTGTGTGTGTGTGTGTGTGTGTGTGTGTGTTGAACCCAGGGACATTCTAGCTCTTGAGCTATACCCCCAGTCCTTTTTTGTTTTAAAACAGGGGCTTGCTAACTTGCTGAGGGCTTCACTAAGTTGCTGGCGCTGGTCTAGAGCCTGCAATCCTCCTGTCTCAGCCTCCCAAGTCTGAGGATTACAGGCCCTGGCTAAGGCTCTTCTTTTATAGGAAACTTGGTGAAAGGTGATCAGGGGGAGGGTATGTGACAATGACCTTCAGTTCAGTAATCACAAGATAATTTCTGGTGTGTTGTCACCTTCCGGGTCCTGAGGGGGCCTGCACCGTCTAATCAGCAGGTATCTCTTTTGTTAAAACGACAGTGCTCAAGGTAATTGTCATAAGTGAGTGGGTCTCCTGTTTTGGTGGTCTGCTCACCTTTCTTCTGTGGGGTCTTTATTAACTGATCAATACTAACTTCTTTAAAGAGAGAACAATGCTGAGGGTAGTTATCACTAGTGAATGAGCAAAGATAGGAAAATTTCCCCAAACTTGGGAGTGACAGGCCTGGCTGGGAGAATGGGGACCTTCAGCACAAGGTTTTCATATTATGCCTTCCTCATTCTTCCTTAATGTCTTCTTTCTAATGAACTCATGACCACTCGATTTCTTTTATCCTAATTCATGGCCACTCTATCTCTTTGTATGCTGCTGCTTCTCCTTTCTCTTCTTAGACTCCCAACTATAGGGGTTCCCAAAGTTTCTTTGCCTTCTCTGCTTTTATAGTTGTTTCTTTAGCATTAAATAAATTTATAGAGAGCTTCAGCTACCTCCTTCTAGTCCCAGTCTGTTTCCCCAAACTCAGACTCATATTTTATTTCCCTGCCAGACATTGATACTGGGACATCCAATAAGTCCTCCAGAATTGTTGCTTCTACCTATAAAACATCTTTGTTATATATAGTTTTCCAACACCACTATAACAAATGGCCACACAGTTAATGGCCTAAAGCAGCAGAATATTATCTTATAGTTTGGGAGGTCAGATGCCTAAAAGTGGTTTGAAAAAAAAAAGTATAATCATGTAAGATGCTGCCAAATTACCCCCTGGAAGAGAGTGGCTCATTGCATAAGCATGAATGAAGCATGGATATGTGAAAATGGGACTAGCCAGTGCTCAGAGACCAAGTGGACAAGCCCAACAAGGCCCATCTGTCCAGATTCTTCCTGGCCTTTCTACAGCATTCCTTCCTTCTTGGTATGGGGAAGAACCCCTTTGAAGTGGGAGTCTTATGATCAACTACCCAACAAGTAGGTCAATGTCCGTCCCTTCCTTCTTTTTTTTTTTTTTTTTTTTTGATACTGGGGGTTGAACCCAGGAGCATTTTATCACTGAGCTATACTCCCTGCCCTATTTTATTTTATTTCTTATTTTGAAACAGGGTCTCACTAAGTTATAGAGGGTCTCACGAATTTCTGAGGCTGGCTGTCTCAGACTCACAAGTACTGGGATTAGAAAAGTGCCCCACCACGCCTGCCTAGGTCAATGTCTTTATGGCCAGCTTTAAAATAGAAAGGGAGGGGAAGACAAGCATTTCTATGACTCACCTTGGGGGGAAGAGAAATCCTAGTTTTAGTGGACTGCCTTGGGAGAGAATTGTGAAATGGATGAAAACCAGTATATAGATTTTTTTTTTTTTTTTTTTTTGCAGTACTGGGGATTGAACCCAGGGGCATTCTACCTCTGAGCTCCACCCCCAGCCTTATTTTTCCCTTTACTTTGAAACAGGGTCTCACCAAGTTGCGGAGGGCCTCACTAAGTAGCTGAGGCTGGCCGAGAACCCAGATCCTCTGGTCTCACCTTCCCAAGGATTACAAGCGTGCATCACCATGCCCGGCTCATAGAATATTTTAAGGTCCATAACTTCACTTGGTTGATATGACTCTTAAATAACTTATTTGTTTATTTATTTATTTATTTATTTATTTATTTATTTATTTATTTATTTATTGTGCTGGGAACTAAACCCAGGGGCATTCTACCTCCAAGCTACACCCCCAGCTCTTTTTATTTTTTGTTTTGAAACAGCATTTTGCTGAGTTGCTGAGAGCCTTGCTAGGTTACTGAGGTTGTCCTCAAACCTGTGATTTTCCTGTCTCAGCCTCCCAAGTACTGGGATTACAGGTGTGCACCACAACGTCTGACTTAAATCTCTTTTAATTTATAGGTTCTTCCTCTATGTGTTCCCTTTGCAGTTTATTTGTTGATTAAATGGGATGTTTTTCCTATAGAACGTCCTACAGTTTGTATTCATTTATTGCATTCCTGTGTTGTTGTTTATCTTTTCATTTTATGTAGTTAAAAAAAAACTATAATAAACTCTGGAGGCTTGATCAGATTACAGCTTAATTATGTGCCAGAAATCCTCCTTCATAGTTGGAAGTGTGTCCGTCCATCAGGAGGCATTAGGTACATACTGATCATCATCAGTGGACAGTAGATTCTTTATTTCATTAATGGTTTACAGAATAATTATACTCTAATTTTATTGATAATTATTTTATTAGCCAGGATACTTTTATAAAGGGAAGCTTTCTTTCACCAATGATTTGGTTCACCTAAGCTGCAGTTCACATAAGATAAATCGAATGCTTGATTTTTCCCTTTACTTACTAATTTTCAGAGAGATAAGTTGTTTCTCTGGCAACCTCCAAAACTGACTACACTGTCTTGTGTTTGAATAACATTATAAGCCCATGGATTTAATAATATTTGATGTGTTTCACTCCAATGTCATTTTTATTGATGCTCAGATTCTCTCATTTTTGGCTACAGAAAGCCTTTTTATTTATTTATTTATTTATTTAGGTTTTTTTTTTTTTTTTTTTTGGTGCTGAGGATTGAACCCAGGGGCATTCTACCTCTGAGCTACACCCCCTAGTCCTATTTTTTATTCTTTATTTTGAAACAGGGTCTCACTACGTTGCAGAGAGCCTCACTAAGTATTTGAAGCTGGCCAAGAACCCCGATCCTCCTGTCTCAGCCTCCCAAGTACTGGGATTACAAGCGTGCGCCACCACACCCAGCCAGAAAGCCTTTTTAATCTGGCTCCTGAGAATCTTGGTCAGGACTCTAGTAATCTTTAGTAAACTTTTAATCTCTCTTATTAAAGTACATTTTCCTCTACCTTACTTTCACTTAATGGTATATTCTAGAAATAGTCCCATGCTGGTATATAGAATATGTCCATAGCTCTCTCTATACTACCATGGCATGGGGGATTGAGCCCAGGGGTGCTCTGTCACCAAGCTACACCCCCTACAAAAACTCATGTGTTGGCAATGTGATCATACTCAAAGGCGAAACAATTACGTCAGGAGGGCTCTAATCTCATTAGCTGATAAATTCATTGGGCAGGTTAATAATTTGAAAGGATTTACTGGGTGGTAACTGTCGGCAGGCAGAGTGGGGCGGGAAAAGGTAGGGCACCGGAGGCGTGGTCTTGGGGACTACACACGTCCCCAGTCTGCTCCTCTCCCTCTCTGCTTCCTAGTTACCACGAGCTGGGCAGCTCTGCTCCACCACACCCTGCCGCCATCATGTTTTTACCTGGGAGCCAGCCAAGCATGGACGGAACCTCTGAAAACATGAGCCAAACAAACTTTTCCCTCTCTAAGTTGTTCCTGTCGGGTATGCTGGTTACAGTGATGCAAAGCTGTAACTAACACAAATGAGTATATTTTTTTAGTAGTTTTTAGTCGGTGAAAGGTACCTCAACAAAACTGTTTAAAAAAATGTTAGATGAAGGAGGAACCTGTGCTGGTACTGTTGCCATCAGTTCGGACTACACTTGATTCTTTGGCACCAGCTCTCTCAGCCCCATCTAGGGCAGGCTGGGATCTTTTCGGGAAGATATCTGATGGCAAATGCTGTACCTGAAACACTCTCCCACCTAAGCCTCTGCTGTGAGCAACAGAAAACCCAGCCAACCTCCTCAAGTCTGGCCAGATCCCAAGCCTTAAAAGCACCTCCATGCTTTGCCTGGGATCCCACCTGGACTCCCACCAAGTGCATTCCTCTGCACAACGCCTTTGGGGCCTGTCCCAACAGATCTGTATCCCTTTGTGCCTCTCAGGGACTGCCTCTGGGACCCACAGCATCTTTCTGGACCATCATTCTCCCCACCTGGTGGGTAGTTCTTATCCAGCTCCAACTGGGACAGGCCCTGACCCCATCAGCCATATCCTACACATATTGTATACCAAATATGCCTTTTCCAGAGCTCCCCACACTATATGGTGCTGTCACACAGAGTCAGCTACACTGGTCTTTTAGCCCCATGAAGATCCACATTTCTTAACCATAGGTACCAGGAATGGGAAGACGGAATCCTACTCCCACTATGCCATAGGCATCTCCAGGGTTACACTCTGCCCGTCCTTCTCCCAAGCACCAGGGTAGTACCACCTTTTCCAAAGGAGCTCTGCCCTGTGGGGGTCTGGGGACCACCATCAGTGCATACTGCAGGATCGTAACCCACACCACGTCTCTATCCCATTCACAATTCCTTTCAGGTACGCTTGAGAACCTTCTGCCTGGTGGACCCATTCTTACCATTAAGTTAACAATTAAAGATGACATATTTCTTTTGAAAGTTTGTGTACTTGTATATATGTGTGTACTACTGAATGCATATAAAAAAAATTGCTGGTTTGGGGCTAAAGGTGTTGCTCGGTGGTAGAGCCTTTGCCTAGCATATACAAGGCCCTGGGCTCAATCCCCAGCACCAAAAATAAGTGAGTAAGTAAATAAAATGAATAGTGCTGGTTTTCTTCTTCTTCTTTGATTTTACTATCCATAGAGGACATTCATGAAAGAATAATTCTTGCAATTCTCAGAGTAGACATATACCTTTCAAATTTGGTTATATGTTTGGAATAATCAGATAAAAATGTACATGTAAATCATTCAAATGTGATTTTTATTTGCATCTCATGAAAAGCTAAGGGTAGTATCCTAATTAACTATATTGTATATCTCTTGATAGAATTTGTTTATGAAGTTACCCAACATCTAAGGTTATGTGGATTATTGTTAGACTCTGCAATTTCATTGGCAAATTATTTCAAGTATTTTCTATAATCGGTATTTCCCTAGGTGAACACACATTTGAAAAAAATTATGTTGTGATTGTTCTCCCCATAAGATAAATAAATGTGGGCCTCTTGAGGTTATATTTTAGAGTATATATCTAAAAGCTGTCAGTAAGTATAGTTAAGTGTGGAGCTCATTAGAGAGTACACATTTAAATTCTTGAATTTTGATTAGTAAACCTTTCTTTTTAAGTTCCACCTAATTTGCCTTATTTTTAGCCATATAGGTCATACAGCTCTAAAACCTCCTATTTATGGAAACTAACATTAAAATAAAAATCTAGGTCAATACCTATGTAAATCATGGTTGTCCTACATTGGGATAAGTTGCTAACTCTGCCTTTAGTGCCATTTCTAACGGGACAGTCAAGTTTACTTAATGTCAACAAATCAGCATCCACTTTTCAGTGACAGTGACAGTACTTTACCCAGGGGAAAACACCTCATTACTTTGTATGCTTAAATTGCTTCAGTAATAAATACACTTGGGAAAAAGTCAATTTATTACAAGTAAATTTGACTTCTAATTCATCTTACAAAGCTTTTTTGTGTGTTTTTCTTGAAAAATTTTTTTATTGGTGCATTGTAATCATACATCTTTGTTAGGTATATGCACACATCTCTCATTTAACCCTTCCCCAATTCTTGTACCATTCCCTTCCCCTCCCTCCTTCTCACATTCAGTTTAGTGATTGACTTTGATATGTTTGTGAAAGCACATCATGTTTTCTTGAAATTTTGATGTCTTTTAACAACAAATGTAACATTTGTAATTGTCTCTGAATTTTAAGCTAAATGGCCTAAAATGTGACTTGAGACATATGTATTTGTATAATGAGCAGTAAGCAATCTGTTTGAGATGTTAAGTTTTATCACCCTGTGTTGTATTTGTAAACAAAGACAAATGTTGCTTTAAGAAATGATTATAATTGGGAAAAGAGTATGGATGTGATGCTTAATATTTTAAAACATAAACTTGTTTGCTTTTGTGTATTACCCTTAAAATTAAGAAAATGTATTTCATAGATTAATAAAAACATTAAATTCCCTCTTCTCTTTTCCCCTATTCTTTACCTTTCCCTTTCTTTGTGAAAAATTCAGTTCAAGGCTGACAAAGAGAACTGACAAGGTGGGCTTCCATGGCCGTTCTGCAGCCCCTTACTGCCCTCGCCCCTCACAGACAACTTCCCCAACCCTGTCTCCCTGCCCTGCCAAGGTGAGTCTTCCTTGTCAGTTCCTCTTCTCAAGGTTCCAGAAATCCCAATAGAAGGAGGGCAGGCATAAATAAGGAAATCTACCAGAGACCAGCTAAACCAAGAGAGTTGGAGGTAAGCTCTTTCATAAGCACTGATGGATGTGTTCTTGTTCAAATTTTGAACTCTTATAATCCATCCTTCTAAGAAGCATTGGCAGTGGGACTAGTGATGTGTTTGGGGACTCTTCACTAGTTCAGAGGCTCTGGAAAGTTAATTATTCTTTTCGCATATAAATGATTAGATCCATGTAAAGATGAGCCCTGGAGGCCAGGAAAGAAAGTGGGTCAAGCAGTCTCTGATACAAATTTTAGCTTGGCAGTTTTAGATCTAGGGAGAGATTAGGTCTTTTCAGATTCTGATAAAGGAATGGATTAGTTGCTATTTGCCTGAAAAATCAATGTGAATGTAAATGAGACTTTGAAAGATACCCTGAAACAGGGTTTGCCCTTCCTAGAACTCATTTGCTTTTGCAAACTATTTGGCATCAGTATTTCAAGTTAGGAGACACCCACCCAGCCTTGTTATAGAGGATTTAATTAATTAATTAACTACTTTGTTTATTTGTGATGTTGGGGATTGAATCTAGGGGCATTCTACCTCTGAGGCTAAACCCCCAGCTGTTTTACTTTTATTTTGAAACAGTATCTCACTAGATGACTAAGAGTCTTGCTTCATTGCTGAGGCTGGTCTTGAACCTGTGATCCTCCTGTCTCAGCCTCCCAGGTACTGGAATTACAGGTGTGTACCACCATGCCCTGCCAGAGGACTTAATTTAAGCTGCTAGATAGGCCCAGGCTTTTTCTTCACCTGTAAAAGAGGGATTATGCCTCTTAGAATGCATATAGTATCGCCTAAACCTTAGGGTGGGCAACTGTCTCCAAACGCAGGCCAAACGGAGAGGCTGTCTTACTTGTAGTTTACAAAAATCCCAGAGAAGCTACATTATGTTCTGGGGTCACACACCCAAAAATGTTAACTCAGTAAGTCCTCCTTCTCATGGTAAACATACATGTGCTCTCACTTCAACCGGCTATTGCAGATGACAGCAAGGATCCCATGTGTCAGCTTTGAGTCGCTCTGCTCTCTAGTTGTCTTTAAAGCTCTACCTGGTCCATCTTCCCCAACCCCCATTTAACTTTTTACCATTGACAAGGTTGTGCTGAGTGAGGTCGGCCACAGTTTTGGTTGCTTTGCCCCAAGGTGAAGTAGATGTTTACCCCTAATCCCCTCCTTGTTTCTAGCATCTATCTGCGATGAGGGTAAACAGTAATTGCTCCTGAGTATCCAGCTCAAGTTCTTATCAAAGTCAGCACTCAATACTTGTTAAAAAATGTCACGCATTAGCCTGGAGACCCTGTTTCAAAGTAAAAATAAAATAAAAATAGGGTTGGGCTTGTAGCTCAGACGTAGAATGCTCCAGGGTTCTACATTGCTGAGGCTCAGTACCCCCCGCCCTCCGCTACACACAAAGGTGGGCATGATGGTGCACACTTGTAACCCCAAGTACTTGGGAGGCTGAGACAGGAGGATTGCAGGTTCAAGACCAGCCTTAGCAACTTAGCAAGACCCTTTGCAACTTAGTGAGACCCTGTTTCAAAATAGAAAATAAAATAGCTCAGAGGTAGAATGCTCCTGGGTTCAATCCCCAGTAACACACACACACACACACACACACACACACACACAATGTCTTAGCTAGGCTTAGTGGCACATGCCTGTAATTCCATTGCTTGGGAGGCTAAGACAGGAGGATTGTAGGCTTGAGGCCAGTGCACAATGACTTAGCAAGACCTTGCTTCAAAATAAAAATAAAGGTCTGGGGGTTTAGCTCAGAGGTGGAATCCCCCTGGGTTCAATCCCTAGTACCTCTCCCACAAAAATAATTATGTCTTTCCTCATCCCTGTCCCAGATCCTTTCTCCAGCCCACATCTACAGCTATTTTTCCACATTTACGGTGTGTGTGTGTGTGTGTGTGTGTGTGTGTGTGTGTGTGTGTGTGTGTACTCTACTGGTTACTGTAGAGGTAAGGATATTTGAGAGCAGAAAGTAGCCAACTGTGGTCAATTCCACAAAAAAACATAAGAGCAAATACAACTCTGGTGTATTGCTGGAACTACTGCGAAGTGCTGTCCACTAGGAGAGTAAGTGGCTTCTCCCTGTTTGATCCATCTGTGTAGTTTTTCCTGCTGCCAGGTGGTCCCACCCCCAGCTCAACCACTGTTTTCCCATTTCATCACTTTTCTAAGTCAGGCTTATTGAGGTTTAATTTATATACGGTAAAACTGTTCTTTTTAGTATGTTTTGACAGGTGCATAACTCACATCACATTCAAGGTACAGAGCAGTTCCTTGACCTTCCCAAATTCCCTCAAGCCCTGCTGTAGACAGCCTCTTCTACTTCCTAGACAGCTACTGATCTGTTTTCTCTCCCTATAGTTTTGCCTTTTCCAGAATGTCATATAAATAGAATAGTACAGTATGTAGACTTTTTAACTGAGTCTTTCACTTAGAAAATGCATTGGATTGCATTTACTTGTATTGTGTATGAGTAGTTTTTTTTTAATTGCTGAGTAGATACCACTTGCTTATTCACTCATCAATTAAAGAGCACTTAGGGTTTTTCCAGTTTTAGGTTATTATAAAATGTGGACAGAGCTAGACATGGTGGCGCACGCTTGTAATCCCAGCATTTGGGAGGCTGAGACTGGAGGATCCAGGTTCGCGGCCAGCCTTAGCTACCTAGTGAGGCACTCTGCAACTTAGTGAGATCTGGTTTCAAAATAAAGAATAAAAAATAGGGCTGGGGTGGTAGTCAGAGGTAGAATGCCCCTGAGTTCGATCCCCAGTACCGCAAAAAAAAAAAAAAAAAAAAAAAAAAGTGGACAGGTTTTTGTATGAATGTTTTCATTCTCTTGTGTAAAGATCTAGCAGTAGGATACTTGGTCATATGGTAAGTGTATTAATAACTTTACAAGAAACTGCTAAACTATTTTCCCAAGTGTTTGTACGATTCTGCATTTCCATCAATAAGAATTTTAGTTGCTTCCCATCAACAGCATTTGGAATTATTTTCATTTTAACCAAAGTGATTTTCATTGTGGTTTTGCTTTCCATTTCCCTTCTGACTATAATGTTGAGCATTATTTTGTGCACTTATTTGTCCCCTGTATATCTTATTTGATGAAGCAATCATTTAATTATGCACACATTTTAAAATTGGGCTGTCTTCTTTTTGGGTTGTAAGAATTCTTCATATATTCTGGATATAGTAACTTTTATATGTGTTTTGCAAGTATTTCTCCCAGTCTGTTTTTTCATTTTCTTAGCAGTGACATCCAAAGAGCAGATGTTTTTAATAAATTTATAGCTTTTATGTTTCTTATATATTTCATATTGCATTGAGAAATCTTCCCCTATCCCAAGATCATATTTTTCTTGTAAAAGTTTTATAATTTTACATTTAGATCTATGATCCATTTTGTTATTTTGCACACTGTATAAAGTGTGAGCTGATGGGTTGAACTTTTTTTTTTCCCAAAATGATGTCCCAATTATTACAGCATCATGTGTTTCTTTTCACTCTCTTTTAATAAGGCTTCATTTGGCAGACACTATATATAGAAGTCACAGGAAGGAAAAAGAAACAAAAAACCCTAGCTTTGGCATGACAATCCTATGGCTGGAGATAGAAAGGTAGCTTCCAGTTTCTTTGGTAAAAGATTCCCAAGAAGTATGCTTTCCATTCCACATAAATGGATAGAACACTCCAGAAAGAACTGTTGATGTTCTTTAGCCAGAGATCACCAGGAACACCTGTGGGAGGATACACACCATGAGGAACTACAAGGCATCTTGGCAAGTAACAGGGTGTCAGAAGGGACTTATTGTAGGTTTTGGGTTTGTGTTAGGTTTCTTGACGGAGGATTTAAGGAAGCAGAACTTTGATCTATTCTCTAAATCAGAGTCAGGACATGGGGGCAATTCTTTGGTTATGCTGATGAATCTTATCTAGAAAGAGGGTAGGCTAAAGCGAGTAAATCTGTAACTGGTAAAGAGGCCACAGCCACTTATATTTGGTATTTTCATTTTGTTATTCATTCCATTTTCTACCTTGTACAACATTCATGATTTTTTCCGTCTTCAGTCATGATTCCAGGGTAGTCTTATTTTAGTTCTTACCATCATAACCATAAAGTGGCCTTGTTTCATGCTGATGCTCTTTGAAGTTATTTTTGTTCAACAGAACACTAAGCCTAGCTGTGCCAGGCCAGCTCCTAGCAACACCAAGACCTTGCTGACAACACTGGACCATTTACTGGATGTCAGGGACTGCTCTTCTCTTTCTCAGAATATAGTGGTAAAGAACTTGGGCTCTAGAGTCAGGTGAAATTATTCAACTCCAGTCTTATCTTCAACAGTTGTAAGACCTGGGCTAAAATATCTAACTTCTCTGTGCCTCAGTTTCCTTGCATAAATATGGGGAATATACTTGTGCTTGCCTCATTGTTGAAATAAGATGATACAGGCTAAGAGCTCATGTCAAAGAAATCTTAGCTACTATTATTGTATCATAGGAAAAAGTAAGGATATTGAGGCAAGGAAAGGAAAACCAAAGAATAATACAGGTAATTGTGTCAGAAGAGTCAAAGAGCATTAAAAAAGTTGAGGACAGAAGTACATCATTATTTACAGTGGGTGGTAACCTGTATAAAGCTGTTAAATATCCAGCTCATTTCAAAATGCCAGAATAATGCCTTAAATCAATGAAAGCATGGTGAAACACAGAAAAATGTGTGATCTTACACCAAATGATTTGTCATTTAAATAAATCCACATAAAAACAGTCAAGAATGGTTGACAACTAGCCGGGCATGGTGGTGCATGCTTGTAATCCCAGCATTTCGGAGGCCGAGACCGGAGGATCTGAGTTCACAGCCAGCCTCAGCTACCTAGTGAGGCACTCCCCAACTTAGTGAGACTCTGTTTCAAAATAAAGAATAAAAAATAGGGCTGGGGGTATAGCTCGGAGGTAAAATGCCCCAGTTTAATCCCCAATACTGAAAAAAAAAAAAAAAAGAATGGTTGACAACTGAACAATGAAAACTATATTTGTGTAGATGATAAGGGGTAGGCTCATGTATTAAGTAGGTTAGATTGAATTTCTTTCAACTTCAACGTGTTATTAGCATATATGTAATTTATTTTGTGCTTTCACATTTCTGACTTCTTTCTGATACTAATTTTTGAACTACCTCACCCTGTAAAGCAATGTAATACCTAATTTATTCAGTTATTCCATAAAGCAAATGGATCTCTAGGTATAACCAACTAGAAGGAAACCCCTATTTAAGAGACTGGGTAATTGATACATGCTATAATAAGAATTTATTCTGGTAAAAGAAAGTTATTGCCTGAAAGTACTAAGGATCCATTATGTTAACACATTACAGATTTTTTTTTTTTCAAAATAACAGCAAGAAACAAACTTTCATTTTGATAATCTAAGATTTCATAGAATGGGAATCAATGCAGTCGAGTTCAGCCTATAAAATGAATAGGGGTTGACTTCCTCCCTTGAGTCTCCTTTTGTTGCATTCATGGCACCCCATATCATGATAGCATCCTTCCATAAAAGCCATCCCATCAAAATTTCATAATTATTCTCATTTTAGACCTAGGTGTGAGTGGGTACTGAGTGGTGCTGTTCATTTTTATAGGTTTAAAAACAAAAACAGGCCATAAGGTGAGCGTGCTGGCGCATACCTGTAATCCCAGTACTCAGGAGGGCGAGACAGGAGGATTGCAGGGTCAAGGCTCAGCAACTTAGTGAGACCCTGCTTCAAAAGAGAAAATAAAGGGCTGGCGATGTAGCTCAGAGGTAGAATGCCCCTGGGTTCAATCTCCAGTAACATCATACAGACACGCACACACCACAAGACGAAAAAACTGAGGCAATAAGAAATAACTAGGGTCAGACTTAAAATACAGGACTATGCTTGCAGTTTCAGATGGCTCTGGTGAACTCACAACCTCACAAAAGAGCTCCCCTGTATCTTGGTTTGTTTATGATATAGCTTCAACCATCACTTTGAATTACAGCTTTAATAACTAAAAAAAGCAAAATCTTCCAGTCATTTTTACTTTAATAGCAAATTCTATAGTAGAAAGAAATGCAAGGAGAAGAAACCTATGTACTTCATAATAATTCTGCCTAGAGTCCAATCTTGAAAGGTCACATATTAAAGACTTATTAAGGACAGTCTTCTGTGATAACAGAGGAAGTATCCATCCCTTTATATGCTGGATAAAAACAATCCAGATTCTGCTAATCAACCCAAATTTGAAGTGAAAGGATTAATATCTGCTGTAAGTTCTGTAAAATTACATTATCTTGTTAATATCAGTCCAGTGACATAGGTGAATTTAATTCACTGATTTGATAAATTAACGATTAGGCTGATACCATAAACTATATTTAGTCCATTATATTTAAGAACTGGATCAAAGTCTCTTTGAGGATGTTTTCTTTGGTTAGCATGTCCTTTTCTGAGCCTTATTATTTTTCAGTTGCACCACCTTGATTATTCTGCATCTGAAAAATATTTTGCGAGGTTTTTTGCTTCATGTGTACCTTTCAGTTCTCATGTATTTCATGCTTCATGTGTTGTGTGTGTTTTGACTTGCTAAATGTGGAAGGGAAACTCTCACATTTGTATAAGATTTCAGTTTAAAAGTCCTTTCACACCCATTTCTCGTCTGATCTTTTAAAAAAAAAACCTTGGATTTATTGTCACCTTCATCTTATGGGAGCTGAAAAAAGAGTCAAATAAAAGTTAGCAGCATTTATCTTGTTTGGTCCTCAAAACCACCTTCCGAAGTGGCTATTCCAAGCCCCATTCTGAAGCTCACAGCGACCTGCCTCACGGGTTGGTTAGGTCCAGGCACCGCAGGCCAAGTCGGGGTCCACAGACTACATCCTCCTCCGCTCCTCAACACCTTCCAGATCCGCGGGGAGCTTTACCACGGCTGGGAAAACTTCAAGAAAGATCTAGTTAGTAAGTAGTGCAAAGGCAGGCTTTCCGATTTCAAATTCTCTTCTCCCCGCCACACACCAACATTTCTCTAACGAATTTCGAACGTCTGGGAAGAAGACCCCGGCACTGCAGAAAGCGTTGCGTGATGGAGACGAACCACACAGGTTTTCACTCCCAAGGAGCTCAGTTCTAGGTCAGGGAAGAGTAAAAAGAAATCCCAAACACATAAATCAGACAGGACCGTCCTCACTGGGTCACCTAGGCGTGCAGAGCCCCGACGGGACTGGCTCCTCACTGCCCTAAGGGAGAAAGGCTGAGGGCCCTGGGCGAAGAAAGCGCAGAAGAGACTGGCGACCGTCCCACCTCCCTTGGGGCGCAGCCTCTAAATTCCGAGACCGTTATTCCGCGGCGTGGCGGAACCCAGACAGCGGGGCACCACCTGGACCCGAGCGCGGGCCCGGGAAGCCAGCGCGCGCGCGTCTCCGGGGCTCCTGGCCCCTCGCCTCGCCTGATTGGATGGCGGAGGAGAGGGGGCGGGGAGACCCCGGAAAGCGGCGCGCGCAGGCGGGCGGCGGGGTTCCCACGGGGGCGCGCGGGGGCCGCGCCTGCGCACGTCGGGAGGCGGCTGGCTGGGGACTGCTGGGAGGCCCTGGCCGTTCGAGAAACCGGTGGGCGCGGGTGGGGGCGCGGAGGCGCGAGCGCGCGTGCGCGTCGGAGCCAGCGCCGCGGGAGGAGGCGGGAGCTGGGGAGGCTGCGGAGGGGGCGGGTCGCGTCGGGCGCCACGTCCGCAGCCAGAGGCCGCCGCCGTCGCCGCCGCCCGAGGCTTCAGGCTTCACAGCCTGAGCGGAGCCTCCGGAGCCCGCCGTCGCCCAAGCCGCCTCAGCCTTCCCGGTCCCGGTCCCGGTCCCAGCCCCCGGCGCCGGCCCGACCCCGGCGGTGAGTGACTCGGCCGGGGGGCGGGGGGCGCCGCCTGGCTTCCTGCCCTCCTCGCCCTCGCCGCCTCTTCCGTTAGCTCCCCGGCACCCCGTCTCGCCTCCGCAGGCCTGACTGCCCCCAGCCGGGCCTTTGGGGGGGGGCGGTCAGGGGGAAAGGGGGAGGGGATGAAGTTGGGGGCGGACGGAGGCTCGCTTGGCGGGGTCCGCATCTCCTGCGTCCCTGGCTCCCGGCCGCGGTAGGAGATGGGGGACTCCCCGAGGAAGCCTGCCCCCCACTTCCCCGCGTCTCCAGTGTCGGGGTGGGGGCGGGGGGCGTCAGCCTGACCTGTTGATGAACGGCACTCCTGGGTTCAAGTACACCAGGCTCGGCCCTCGGCGAACACTCCCGGCGCGCTTCCCAGTTGGGAAGCTCCACTCCCACGCCTAACCGAGACCTGCGCCGTGGGAATGGACCGTGGTGCTGGCGGCGCCGACGAGTGGCCGGGCAGCTCTGGAGCACCCATCAGTGCTGTCACTGCTCGACCCCAGTCTAAATAATAACTGTGCCTGCCATGCACACGTAGCTTCGAGACCGGTCCCCGAGCCCCCACTTCCAGGCAGATCGTCTCTTTTGAACTCGTCTTCCATAGAAATTCTGGAAGCCTACGCAAGCGGGGCTGTGCTGGGTGTACTACGTGGAGAGGAGGAAGGAGGTGCCGAGCTTAGCTCTAGCCACGGCGCCTCCAGGGTCATTTTCTGCCTCTCCTGCCACGTCACTCCCTCAGCTAAAGGAGGGGGGAAAAAAAAGACTTGCTAAGTGCCTAAAGAATCAATTCGGGGAAATGGGGCTGCTGGGAAGCATTAGAAACACTTAGGAGGAAGGTTCTAGATTTATTGTGTCCTTGTTAACAGTGCTAATTCCAAACGAAAACTCCTTATATACTACCTGTGGTTATTTGTGTATGCTATGGTTTAACCTTTAAAATGTCCACTGGTATGGGTGCTCTTAAAGCCTCCCCAGGAGTATAGAACACCAACAGGTATGTGTGTGTTTCCCATACCTGCTTTTTTTTTTTTTTTTTTTTAAAGTAACCTTTAATAAGCCCATATGCATCCTGTTTTGCTTTTTCCACGATTTTTTTTTGTTGTTGTTGTTCTTGGTTATAACAGCTATACCAGAAACCAAGTCGAGGAAAAATGTGTCCTTATACAGAAAGCATCATTAGAAAAGTTTAAGTACTTAATACATTAGGCAAAGAAATATGCAGGTTTTTGTGTTTGATTTTTTTTTTTAACCCCAGGAAAATCTTTTCTTTGTTACAGTCATTGAGTATGTGCTCTTTTCCTACTTCCTGATAGAGTCTCATTAGATTATATGTAAACATCTTAGTGTAGCCTTTATATGCTTGTTCAGTGCCTAACAGTATCTGACACATGTTAGGGATGCAAATATCTGTTGAACTGATGAAGCATAAGTCAGTGAAGAGAACTGATATACTGGTTCTCTGATTTGACAGAGTATTGTAATTCTATTTAATGTTTCATTTAGGACAACACTTAACAATTGTCATTTTGACACTGTCAGTTGTTACAGGGCACTATGTGTGCATTTGTAAGTTTTACTGACATTACTTTTTCTTCTTTGCTAGGCTTAGTGCATTTCTTGATTAAGGAGCAGGGACCACCTTTACAAGCAGCATGTTCAGTATAGTTAACTACAGAAGCATAAATGCAGTAAGCTGGTGTCTTAATGTACATGGCTTGTTGGTGTATTTGTATTAGAGCTCTGTATAAATGTATTTTTAAAATCTCCTTGCATTATTTGGCAAAGAAATTAAAATATGGGATTAAGGATGTGGCAGAGTTCTTGATATAGAACATATAGAAGAACTTAGCTAATTCATTTATAGTCTTCTTATAAAGGAAAATTGGCAATTACTGTTTAATAACATATTTTGAAGTGGCTTTGAAGGTATTCATTCTGTATATTTTGAAGTGGCTTTGAAGGTATTCATTCTGTTGTGTAGTTGAGCTTTATACAAAGTGTTAGTGTGACTTAACCTCCTTGGTACATTAGAGGGGTGAAAGCCATAAGCAAATTTATATACTATTTTCAGACTTTGTTTTAATTACCAGCAAAAAGTTTAAATTTATAAAATGTTTACAAAACATTGATTCATCTGTTTTCCTTAAAAAAAAAAAAGGATTCTAAGAGGCATTTGTTTACTTATTTCTATTATTGGAATACATTTTCCTCTAGAGGATAGAGCTGTTATTAATCTTTGTTCAGTGTATTTGCCAGCTGCTATATCTATGATATTGTTGTACTGGGCAAGAATTATCCTCCCCCTCCCCACTGATGATTTTGTTATCATGTTATACAGTACATAGGAAAGAAGTCTTCATATTTCACAGTTTCTTAAAAATCCACTTATAAGCAGTTTTAGTAGTGTAATAGTTTATTCACTTTAGGACCGAAAGATAGAACTGATTTATGTCCATAGAATAAGTTAGATCATTTGTCCTAATGTAAATAAAGACTGTTGTTTGTCATTATTGCCTTCCTTAGGGGGGGAAATATATTTTTGTGGGGGGGGGGATGGTTTGAGCCCAGGGGTATTCTACCTCCAAGCTATACTTTTTTTAAAATTTGAAGCAGGGTCTCACCAAGTTGCAGAGGGCCCCCCTAAATTGCTGAGGTTGGCCAAGAGCTTGTAATCTTCCTGTCTCAGCCCCTCATGTACCGAGATTACAGGTTTGTGCCACTAGGCCTGGCATAGAGAAGTAGTTTTTATAGAAACTTGTGCACATTGTGGACTTCCAGAGAGTGGATGTATTTTCTTTTTTTTTTTTTCCTCTTCCTCCTCACTCCCCTCTTTGGAATCCAGGAGCATTCTGTCTCTGAGCTACACCCAGCCCTATTTTATTTTTTATTGTGAAACAGGGTCTCACTAAGTTGCTTAAGGCCTTCTTTAGTTGCTGAGGCAGGCCTCAAACTTTGTATTCTCCTGTCTCAGCTTTCTAAGTACTGGATCACAGGTGGATGCCACCATTCCCAGCTGTATTTTGCTTCTTGAATGAATTATCCACTAACCTGGTAAGTGCTAGGAAAGTGAATTCCCATTTGATTGTAAACTCTGACTTAGAGTGGTGCCTGTGTCTTTTTGATCACACTTAAGTTTTAAATGAATAAGGAGATGCTTGGCACATTCCTATGTGCTTGGCTCAAGTATAATGTTGAACAATGACTTGGTGAGTTTAGGGAAGTAGTTTATAACTTGTAATATTGTTTAATATACCACATAATCATTTTGACACTTTTTACTGTCAGTTGGTACCTGTCTCCACATGTATATTTTAAAATTTTATTAGCAGATTATTTTTAGGGGATTAGGGGCCTGTTTGTCTTCACAGTTCCCAATTTAAGAAAAGCAGGTCTCCTGCAGTGGTGATAATGAGCAGGAGGGTAATACAATAGTATCCCCTTATTCATTTTCCAGTTATCTATGGTCATCCATGGTCTAAAAATATTACGTGGGAAATTCCAGAAATAAACAGCACACAGTTTGAGCAGTGTGATGATATCTTGCTCTGTTCCACTCTATCCTGCCTGGGAGAGGAATCATTTCTTTGTCCAGTATATCCATGCTGTATGTGCTTCCTGCTTGTCAGTCATGTGTGACCCTCAGGATTATCAGATTAATTATCACAGTGCTTGTATTCAAGTATTTTCCTAAATAATGGAAAGAGTGGTGAAGCTATAAAGTGCTTCCTTTAAGTGAAAATACAATAAGATATTTTGAGAGATCATGTCAATATAACTTGTTATAATTATTTTTAATTGTTAATCCCTTACTGTACCTAGTTTATAAATTGTTTTATCATAGGAATGCACGTATTCCTATGATAGGAGAAAACATAGTAAATGTAGATTTTTTTTAACTATTTGTGGGTTCAGGCATCCACTGGGGTATTGGAACATATCCACTGAGGAGAAGGGGGAAACAACTGTATAAAAAAGTATTTCTCCTTAATAGTAAAGTGGTAATATCCATAAAGAGGATAATATCACTAAAAATTTATTTGGCAAAAATATGTGTGTAGAAGCTAGGAATAATTTATGTGTAATGACACTTCAGATAGTTAAGGGTTTTAGCAGATACCCTCTTAAGATAACATATATATGAGGGTTTTTTTTTATGTAATTTGGAGTTTAGGGGGAAACCCCCAAATTCTTGTGGCTTTTACACAATTTTTAGTAAGTAAGAGTTCTAGAGGAATTTTATTATTATATCCTTGCTGTTAAGGCCAGCTACATGCCTGTAATCCCAGTGTCTAAGGAGGCTGAGGTAGTAGGACTGTAAATTCAAGGTCAGACTTAGCAATTTAGCAAGACCCTGTTTCAAAATAAGAAACAAAAAAGCCAGGCATGGTGGCACATATTTGTAATCCCAGTACTTGGGAGGCTGAGATAGGAGGATCAAAAGTTTGAGTTCAGCCTCAGCAACTTAGTGAGATCCTACTTCAAAATAAAATATAAAAAGGGGTGGGGGTGTAGCTCAGGGGTAGAGTGCTACTGGGTTCAATCCCCAGCATTAAAAAAAAAAAAAAAGGCCGGGCGTGGTGGCGCACGCTTGTAATCCCAGCATTCGGGAGGCTGAGACCTGAGGATCCGGGTTCGCGGCCAGCCTCAGCTACCTAGTGAGGCACTCCGCAACTTAGTGAGACTCGGTTTCAAAATAAAGAATAAAAAATAGGGCTGGGGGCGTAGCTCGGAGGTAGAATGCCCCTGAGTTCAATCCCCAGTACCGC
>PVLC010028647.1:0-21028 GCA_004027655.1 Graphiurus murinus
TCACATCAAAGTCAATCACTAAACTGACCAGGAGATAGGGGGAGGGTGGGTGGGAATTGGGGAAGGGTTAATGAGAAATATGTGCATGGATGTCTTTACCTGTACTAGCTTGTACCCAACAAAAATGTGTAATTAACCCTGTTGTACCCAAGAAATGTATAAAAATCCATGCTAAAAAATAAATAAATAAATAAATAAAAATGAACCATTAGCAAACAAACAAAAAGAAAAAAAGATAAACACGTCTTGAGCATGTTAACCTTGCATTTATATTCTAAAGATACTTCCTAAATGCACAGCGTTTTATTCAATCACTCTGAGTACTTTAGGCATCTCATTTGCCATGAAAACTATCCATCTATGTCAATGGCCATCAACTGACACAAGTACTGGTACAGCCAGGCATGATGTTGCATGCCTGTGATCTCAGTACTTGGAAGACAGAGACAGAAGAGTTGCAGGTTTAAGGACAACCTTGGCAATATAGCAAGACTCTCGACAACCTAGTGAGACCCTGTTTCAAAACAAAAAATAAAAAGGGTTTTGGGTGTAGCTTGTAGCTTGTAACTTGGAAGTAGAACGCTCCCTACATCCAATCCCAGTAGCACACACACAAAAAAAAGTGCTGATACATACCACATGGTACAACATACATCATATTAAGGGATCCAGAGGGAAACACACCAAGTGCTGTGTGCATGTATATTTGTATAACTTTAAATATCATTATGATGTGTAATTATAATGCACCATAAAAGTACATTTTATTTTTATATCAAGTATTTTTAAATAAGATACAATTTCACAATCTTGAAACTCTAAAGAAGATATATCATTTTAGTGTCATCCATGACAGAAACTGCCATTTGGAGTAAATTTTCTTCTATAGGTCCAAAAGTGTTGATAACACCTGGCTAATATGTATGAATTTTGTGTAGTCCAAGAAGATGATTTGGGTATATTTCTTTCTTTCAGTCCTATTTTTTATTCTTTATTTTGAAACCGAGTCTCACTAAGTTGCGGAGTGCCTCACTAGGTAGCTGAAGCTGGCTGCAAACCCGGATCCTCCGGTTTCAGCCTCCCGAATGCTGGGATTACAAGCGTGCCCACCACGCCCGGCTTGATTTGGGTATATTTCTAAAGCAGGATATCTAAAGAAAGTTGTTCAGTTAGATGTAGTGGTGCATGCCTGTAAACCCAGTACTTGAGAGACTGAGACAGGAGGATCGCAGGTTCAAAACAAGCTTCAGCAACTTATCAAGGCCCTCAGAAACTTAGCAAGACCCTGTTTAGAATAAAAAATAAAATAGGGATGAGGTGAGTAGCTCAGAGGTAAATTGCCTCTCGGCTAAATCCCTGTACCACTAAAAAAAAAAAAAATAGAAGGAAGGGAGAGAAAGTTATTCTATAACTGGAGGCACATAGATTTTTTTTTCACTCCTTAAAGGAATCTCCACTCACTGTGTACCATTATGTAGAGGGAGGACAGAACAAACACTGTATTGTCAAGGGCCTGTGCCAAGTTTAAACTGAATTTTAAAATTACAAAATTTTAAAATTACAAGCACAAGCTTGTAATCCCAACATTTGGGAGGCTGAGACCGGAGGATCCAGGTTCGCGGCCAGCCTCAGCTACCTAGTGAGGCACTCCGCAACTCAGTGAGACCCTGTTTCAAAATAAAGAATAAAAAATAGGTCTGGGGGTGTAGCTCGGAGGTAGAATGCCCCTGAGTTCAATCCCCAGTACTGAAAAAAAAAAAAAAAAATTGAATACATTCTCTTGATTGACACTTGGATATTTCATTTTATTTCGAGTCTTATTTTCTCTCCATTGAAGCCAAAAGCTAAAGTTCCAGTAACAGTAAAAAAAATAAATAAAAAAAATAAAAAATAAAAAAAAAAATAAAAAAAAAATAAAAAATGTTTTACAGGAGTTTGAGTTTCATTGCTAAGAATTAGAAGTCATTACATTATTGGCGGGACTGCAAATTAGTTCAACCACTATGGCGATCAGTATGGAGGTTCCGCAAGAGCCTAGCAATGAAAACACCAAATGACCCAGCTATACCACTCCTCAGTGTCTTTAAAAAAGAACGAAAGTCAGACATGCATATCCATGTTTATAGCAGCACAGTTCACAATAGCCAAATTATAGAATCAGCCTGCCTAGGTGTCCAGCCACGGATAAATGGATAATGAAAACATGACATATACACACAGTGGAGTTTAACTCAACCATAACGAAGAACAAAATTATGTCCCTTGCAAGAAAATGGATGGAACTAGAAAATATTATGCTAAATGAGATCAGCCACTCTCAGAAGGACAAGAATTGAATGTTTTCTCTCATATTCAGAAACTATAAAGAAAATAAGAAACAAAGGGGAGTTTGATTGAGGAGATTGAGGAGACCAGTAGAATAGAAGAAGGGGAAAGGGGAAAGAGGTGAGAGAGGAAAAAAAAAAAAAAGAATTGATGAGGGAAACAGTTCAAATAATGCTATGTCCATGTATGAAGGTGTCACTACCAACCTCACTAATGTGTACAGGGAGGGGTGGGTAGTGGGGTAGGATCTGAAGGGACACTCATCGAGACCTGCGTGCATGTATGTCTGTATCACCCTAAACCTCACTATGATGTATACTTACAATGCATAAATATAAGTGCTGGGGGCCAGCTCTCAAAGCAACAGAGTCTGGGGTCCCTCGTTAGGTGGGGATTGAGGACAAGGTCAGTGAGAGTACGCTTACACACAATGTAGTGTTCAAGACGCATCTGTTTATTTCATCTCATGACTGCTTTCTATGCTCTTTACAACAAGGTATACAGAACAGGAATTTTTACGGTCTTGTTTTTCCCTAAAGTTGAGTGGGTACATCTTTAACTAGAAAAGCTATTTCCCATAGTGTTTGCTAAGATTAGGGGAGCAGCAAAAGCTTACAAAATACAAAAGTGTAAACGAAGATTCTTTTAGTAGAGAGCAGGCTTAAAGGTTAATAGCAAAGAGGAGCAGGGGTGAAGGTTAATAGTGGAGAAGAAACTCTATTCATTAGATAAATCTTTCCTATTTGCTCAGGCAGCTAGAAGATGGTTAATAGGTGTAAGGTAAGCGAACTCTCTGTCTTAAAGCTTTCTTTACTTATGATAAGGAATAGTAAATCTAAGTTCCTTTCATTCAGCTGCTGGTATTTGTTGAGAGTTAATGAATTATCTCTGAGCTAGGCTGATATATTGTTTTCCTCAGCCACCACCTATGACTCAACCCGTTCAGCATCCTGTGCCTCTTAGGAAATTTTTTATGTGGAAGCAAAACCCAAATTTCCAGAATAAAATAATGTAAAGTGGGAAATGCCACACATCCCTTCTTTAGTGAGCCAAGCCTTGCTCTAGGCCCTGCTTATGAGGCCGTCACATATAAGTATTTTTTAAAAGAATCTAATATGTACACAATGGAATTTTACTCAGTAATAAAGATGAACAAAATCATGTCATTTGCAGGGAAATAGATGGAACTGGAAAACATTATGTTAAGTGAGATTAGTCAGTTACAAAAAGTAAAAAAAATCACATGCTCTCCCTAATATGCGGAAGTTCGGGAGAAAATGGGTCATAGGAAGGACTCTAGATGAAAAACTTGAAAGCTTAGAGGAGCAAAGAAGGCAACCTCACTGAAGGTGATGCGGCGGGGGGGGGGGGGGGGGGGAAACACCCTACTGCACATGATGTACATTCACCAAAATAACTAAGCCAAATATGAGAAGGAGGAGGAAGGAGGGAATGGGGTAGGAATTGGGGAAGGGTTAAATGAGATCTGTGTACATGTATGCCTCTACCAGCTTGTACCTCACAAGCATGTATGATTATAATGCACTAATAAAAAAATTAAAAAAGAACTTCCAAGTGAATAATAAAAAGAAATCCGATGTCATTAAAGTTCAGTTAAGGAGAGATATACGTAGATTTTATAAAACCCATATTGGCAGTAGCATAGGAAATCAAAAAGAGGTGACCTTGAGGCTGGGGGAAATCGCACAAAATATGTAGGAATCCTAGTCAGCAGGATTTGGTGACCTAAGATATATCAAGTGGTTCCCAATGGAACTGAAGAGTGACCACAGAGCTCTTCAAAGATGCTGGGATCTCCTCATGAATTTAGGATCTTCTTGAAGATGAGATCAGCCCTACTCATTGACATGCTATCAGCCCCACTCCTGCTTTTATCACCTTCTGCATGGTGCTAAAGTATCTCTGGTTGATACTTGAAACCAAAGTAACCTGCTGTTCTTACTGTCAATGCAGACATTGTTACACTGTGGGCATTCAGGTCCTGGCCAGGAGATGCTGCTACATCATTTCTGCCCTACCAGAAAGCCCTGAGCTGTCCGAGTTGCAAAGTTGTACAGTGTGGGTTCATTTGTAACTGTCTTTAGAGAGGACTTAGAGCAGTAGCAAAATTCTTGATGTCATAGCCCAGCATCCATTGCCATTCTGGTCTGTGTGGACCAAATTTCCTTTGGGAAACTTTCTCCCCAATTTCCAATCCCACAGTTTTATGGGATGACTGCTACCTAAAGATATACAAGAAGGCTGTGATCAGCTGAAGCTAGTCAAGGAATCCCCTTCTCCTGGCCAAAGAAGTAGCTGCAAAGAAGTACACAGAGCCCAGGCCTGAATCAATCAACCCCTACCAGAGGAAGAATCAAACAGATTTAAGATCATCCTAAACTACCAATCTTATAACTGTACAGTCTAGTAAACAGTGACCAGCTGTGAAAGGTTTTTTAGAAATTATTAGTTTATTGTTTTCTCTGGTCTGCCTGAAAGTATATAGGTTTCATTATTTTCTACTTAAGAGGGATACTTATTAGCATGGATTCTTATGTTTTTTGTAAAGAGAGGGAAAAAGGGGGGTTATGGTTTCTGTATGGAAGATCCCCAGTATCCTGGCTAACATTTACCTTGTTTTTCCTATCCCTATATCAAGGTTAATCACAAATAAAACTTTAAGGCATATACCACATTCTCTTCGAGTTTTCACTTACAGTGTCTTCTCCATATAGGATCCAAAGGGTTAGACCAGAGACTATTCAGGTAGTAATCTTCCAACATACTACCCCTCCACCCACAAAAACTTTGGTTACGTGTTTGGAAGCTTTGTATGCTACAAAATCCAGGAGTACCTTTCATCTTGTGTTTAGACTTTAGGGATGTCTTCAAATCTCATGAGCAAGGGAAGGTCACACTTGTATCTATAGATGGTGATCTTAACTTCTTGTGGAACACTAACAGAAGTATGGATCCTCTCACAGAGAAGACATGCACATACACCCGAAGTTTTATATACAACTGCAGGTCATTTCACAAAACCTCTGAAGCTTATCCATGAACTAGAGGTTAAGAACACCTTCCTTAACTTGGCAGAACTCTTGGCTCTTTGTGTTGAGCCTTGGGAACAGCCTCTAAGGGCTTTTATTTCCTTAAATGCCCTATTTTTCTTCCTGGGAACTACAAAAGCCAGAGTGGACATTCCTAAAAATATTAGATGTTTGTTCTCTATTTCTTATTAATCAATAAAAACTCTAGTTGCTTTTGCAAAAGTGAAGACAATGAAACTGTCCAGAATGGTAGAGTGTTCTATGTTTCTTTTTTCCTTTGCACCTGTTTTTTCTTTTTTTGGGGGGGGGAGTCTATAAATAGCCACATCAGAAGGTGAGGCAGCAATAAAGCTCTTAACTAACTCCCTCTTTTCATCACTATTATCCCCCCATTTTCTTTCTGCAAAGGGCATTTGAAGGTTATGCCCATGCATGCCTAACCCTTCTTGGAGAAGCATTTCTATTTAGTGATTTACTAAAAAATAAAAGTACCATCCATCACCAGCCCTTCCACTGCTTACAATGATTTGGAATCCCTGAATGTGTGCTTGTCTCAGTCTAATGGTTTTTAAAGGAATTCATGATCACAATCCTTCACTGTGTTCTGTTTATTTGTATTTTCAACACTGACTGTACAACGTACTGCTCAGCAGTACATGGAATATCTGAGCTTAAGGTAACTGCCGAGTTTGTATACAGATATTACTAGAAAGATTTGCTTAGAGGAGTACCACATAGACCCATGCCTGAAAGCAAGGAAGAAAAGATAAGGACAAACCAAAATTGCATTTGAACTAAGGAATGGCAGTCCCGCTGGGCAGACCCTCGCACTGTAGAGAACTTCCGCATATATGAATGTGGGCAGAGTGGAGACTACTTTTCTAGTCTACTGTTTATATTTGTATTGATGCCTCCACTTCAATTATTGCATCCTTCACTTCCTTCAGAGCTTCTTTCTGTTTTCTGTTCTGGGTGTCAGATTCTCTGTTTATTCTTTCATTTTTCAGGCCTTCTCTAAGTTCTTTTCAGAAATGCTGTATCATTTCTACTATTAAAGTTCTGAATTGTCTTTTTGGCAATCTCTGCAATTCTGTGTTGGTGGGTTCTGTTATTGTGGGGTTGTGGGTGCTCATTGCTTCCTTGCTATTCTTCTTTCTCATGATTTCAGGTTCTTTAAATTTATATCTTTGTTGATTTGGATAGCTTTCTTTCACTCTGTAAGTGCCAGATGTTATATACAAGAGCAAGTTGTGTTATATTCAATGGTGAAGGTTGAGTGAGGAAGAAGGAGCTGGAGTAGTGGATGCAAGAAGAGGGTAAAGAAGCAGATAGCATCGAGAAGAATAAGAGTTTGAGTGTAGTAAGGTAATATAAAGTAGAAATTAGAGATAATGTATATATAGGAGGATTCTAGTAACCAGTGTAGAGTGTTTAGGTATAGTGATATGAAATGGATTTAATACAAGATAAAGAAAAGAAAAAAAGGCAAAAAGAGAAGAGAGTAGGTAGGAAAGAGGGAAGAAGCTTGTAAAAGGAGTGGGAAAGAAAGCAAACACACACACACACACAGAGAAAAAAACAAAGAAAAAACCTACAAATATACTAGGACAGACTTGGCCTCTGCAGTCCTACTGGGTCTGTGTGAATACTTTCATCAATTTAAGGTCCACTTTCTATATTAGGCTCTTGTGCATGTTCTAAGCGTTCTCACTTGCTCAGTAACCTATAGCAATGATGTCAGTTTGCAGCCCCACTTTTTGGTCTCCAATGATTGAGATCTTGGCCTGGTGTCTCTGTCTCTGCAGGCACCAAGTGCCACTTGTGCTTCTCCTGCTGCAAGCCTGTGTCTCTGAGCCACGGGGCCTGTCCCTGAATCTCTGTCTGTCTATGTAGGCAGCGGGTATCACTGGGGCCAGATCCAGTGTAAGTGTGGGTCTCCATGCTTTTCACAGACCCTGAGCCTGCATCTTTCCCCCACCTACATAGGTGGTGGGTGCCACTGGGCACAGACCCAGTGCATACATGGGGGTCATGTTCTCCACAGATAGGGCTGGGTTGGTTTGACATCCCCCCCACCTCCAGTCACCACAACTGGGAACCTGTGGCACTCTCTGGAGACCCTAATAGGGAACTGTGCCCTGCGGACTATAGGCCTCTCTGCCCAATCGGCCCTGGGAGCTGTCTGCTAATCTGCTGTATCTGACAGCAGACTCCACCCCCACTTTCACTGGGGTGAACTGCAAAGTCTCAGACCCTGCGAGTCTATCATTTGCTGCTGAGTCCCTGCAGCCCCCTGGGTGGTCTCCCACGGGGATGGGTAGATCACTTATGGTTTTGTTGAGCGCTGCTCTGGATCTTTGGAGCATTGAGGTAGCTGGCTGCAGGGTAGCCAGGAGTTGGGGATCTCTGTGGAGTGTGGAGCAAGGTGTTGACGACTTACAATTCCAATGAGCCATAGCCACTTACTTCACATCAAGTCATTGGGTCTTTGCTGGGGGTCTCTGGAGGCCACAGTGCTGGCAGTCCCAGCACCATTAGGCAAGATGGTGCTGCCTGCCCGCCCCCCCCACCCCATGGCCGCAGCCATTCCCCAGGGGAGGCACGCAGGGTACTTTGCTGTCCTCTGTTCTGTCATCTGGCTTTGTTTCCACCACCTTTCATTTTTTTGTTGCTTTGTTCAGTTTTTTGCTGCTTTTTTTCTCTTGTCAAGATGCTACCTTCATGGTGATTAAGGTGTAAGTGTCAGAGTGACTGAAATGCGCTGCTTCCCTCAGTCGCCATCTTCCCAGAAGTCCCTCTGCCTACTTGTATAAGTGGAAAGCATTCAGTGAGTTTCCAAACTGCTCTGAAAGAACAAAGCTAAGGTTGCTTTTTTTAAGTAGAAAAGCAATTAGGGAAATGGTGCAAGGAAAATATTTTGCTTGTCTTTTTTAAATGCAAGAGAATATAGAAATATTCAAATTAGCAAAAGGAATAAATAAAAATACAGTTTAAGAATTTCTATTCTTATGATCAGTCAGTATGGCTCACTTGCTATACCTAGAATCACAAATTTTCAAGCTTTCACATAGGAAACAATTGAGATATTTCTTAAATGTATAAACAGTGCTTTATTTTCCTCAATAGATGTATTATAGAAAAATTATGTACTTAATTGGAGTTGTCATTCAAAATACTACTACTGAGCCAGGCATGGTGGCACATACCTGTAATCCCAGTACTTCTGAGGCTGAGGCAGGATAATCTCAGGTTTGAGGCCAACTTCAACAATTTCATGAGATCCTCAACAATTTAGTGAGACCCTGTTTCAAAATAAAAAATAAAATAGTGTTCAGGGTGTAGTTTGGGGATAGAATGCCCCTGGGTTCAATCCCTAGTACCAAAAGAAAAAAAAAAAAAAAGAAGAGAAGAAAAAGAAACAATCCTACTGTAAGTATTTTTTCTAAAAATTTATTAATTGAACACTAACCTTTCCTAGCCAAGTGATCATCTTACAACATGGGCACATGTGAGTCTATATTAATTATGCTTTATTAAAATCATGAAATTATGTCCCTAGTCAACTCAGTCTGACTATGAGTAAGTTTATCAGTTTTATTAGTCTTCTCCGAAAACATACTTCTGGTTTCATTGACTTTCTCTGTTATTTTTCTTTATTCTGCTATTCTGTTTTGTTGATTTCTAACCTGATCTTTGTCTCCTTCTTCTACTTACTTCACATTTCATTTGCTTTTCTTTAGATGGAAGTAGGGGCCCATGAATTTGAGGCCTTTCTTCTTTTCTAATATAGACGTGCACTGTGTAGGGGTCTACAAGATTTACCCCTAAGTTCAATGATTCACAGGAGGGCTCATGGGACCCAGTGTATAGTCATACTCATGGCTATGATTTATATAGCAGAAGAACACAGGAGGAAAAGGTACTTGAGGCAAAGTCTGGAGGAAATGAAGCAGAAACTTGCAAGAGTCCTCGCTCAGTGGGGTCACAAGGCCTTGCTTAACACCTCCAGCATGAACTTTATGACAACAAAAATATTAGAACCTTAACACCATGGCTGACGAGAGCGGCCTGGCATGCTTTCATGTCTCCATCCACAATAAAAGACCAGAATGAAGAAAAACACAGTTATTCTACTGGAGTGCTGGAGGCAGAGAGCCAGAACACAGTGGGAAAGAGGCACAGATGTTGGGGAACTAAGCACACAGCATCTACCCTGTCTCTCAAGATCAACTCTGAACACACAGGGACTTAGCTCAGCAGGGAAAGGGTAATCAGAGGGTCTCCAGTAATCCCTGATGACACCATAGACACCTGAGTCATTTCTTTCTGGAGAACCCCATAACCTTCACAGGCCCTGAATCCAGTTTGGGGAGCTACCAGGTTACCACACTGCCGCATTGACCTAGTGAAAGAGCCTAGCCCACAATTTGCCCTCCCTCACCTAGGTCCTTGCTACACAGAGTAATCTTGAGACCTCACAAACTCAAGAATCCTGTGAAGCAGCCTTAGCTGAGCCAGACCTGTAAACCAGCCAAGTGGCCCCATTCACTCTCCCACAGCCCCAGACAGCACCTGGGCAGCCCATGTAAGCACATCAGCTGGCAGAGGTACACAAAAAAAACAGTTAATAGGCCTTGCCCACCCTCCTGTTGCTCCAGAAGCAGCCAGGTGGCCCTGTCCACTCACCTGTGAACCCAGAAAGCAGTCAAGAAGCCTCCTCTGAGTGGCTGAGCCCGTTAAGACTCCTGAGATGCAGTCAGGAAGCCTAGCCCATCCTTCTGCAGCCCCAGGAAGCAGTTGAGCAGCCTGGACTCAAACCCAACTCACTGCCACCCTAAGAAGTGCATGATTCCATTTATATGAAGTTCCAAAAGCAAAAGTACAGCCATAGAAAGCAGATTCGTCTTTGTCAAAAGTAGAGGACTGATTGAAACAAACAGGAACTCTTGGGGGTGATGGAAATGTTCTCTCTTATGATTTTAGTGATGATTACATGATTATATGCATCTGTCAAAATTTATCAATTGTACATTTAAAACAGGTAATATGTAAATTATACCTCACAAAAGATTATATAAAATATATTTAAAATATTTACCTGTGTATCATTTTGGAGCTTTCTATTATAAATTGCTCTCATATACATACAAAAAGGTATAAAAGCATAAGTGTATGCTTCAGTGAATTATCACAAAGCAAATACCCATGTAAGTACCACCCAGGGAAAGAAAGAGAACATTGTGAACACCACCACAGAAGTCCCACTCAATCTCTCCAAGTAGAAGTTTACTAACCCTTGTAAAAATGAAATTTTGTATGCCTACTTTTGAATCTTTTACTTAAAGTAAATCAAGTTAATCTGATCCAAAAAGAAGTCTGGCCTTTGTTCTAGGTTGCTAGGAGGTGATCTCTACCCATGGAATGTCCTGCCTGATAAATGTGTTTGTTTATTTGGGAACCTTAGGCCAAGTAGTATCAGCTCAATCTCCAGAGAGACTGGGGACTAAAGATCAGCCACATCCATGGTCAACCATGTCTACATGACTGAACCTCAATAAAAACTCAGAACACCAAGGCTCAAGCGAGCTTCCTGGTTGGAAACACTCCATGTGTATTGTCATACAATATTGCTAGATGTCAGTTCTGTCCAAAACTCTACTGTGAAATGTCAACTGAAACCTCCAGGGTGAAAGTCTTCTTGACTCTGCCCAGTGCACATCTTCTGTTGGTTGATTTTTAACTTATATCCTTTGGCTGTAATAAATCATAACCATGAGTATAGCAGTTTCAGTAAGTTCTGTGATCCCTTCTTGTAAATTATCAAACCTGAGGTGGTCTTAGGAACTCAGTTGACATCAAACTGTGGGTATTCTTAGGAATGACTAAACTTTGTAGTTGGTGTCAGAAGAGATGGTGGTCTTAAGGAACTCCTCAACTCTGTAAAAATCCTATGCTACTATTTTGTATGCGGCTTATTTTACTCAGTATTATGTTTCTGATTCATATTGTAGCTTGCAAGTATAGTTTCTTTGTGTAGTAACATATTGTATGAATTCACTATAATTTACTGCTGATGGACATTTGAATTTTTTTTTTGAGATTTGCACTATTATTATTGACAGACCTACAAGAAAAGAATAGAGAACCCATAATCATAGCATGAGATTCAAACAAGAACAAGCAGACCAAAACAACAACAACGAAAAAAAAGCCCAAAAAACAACAACAAAAACCACCCAAAATACAATAGTTTGATTTTAGAATGATCCCTAATCCACATGGAATAAGGTAGCAATGTTGGAAGCAGGGCTTGGTTGTTAAGGAGAGGTCCCGGGGGGATGTGGCCTTGGGGATTATGTAAGATCTCTCCTCCCATCACTCTCTGTCCAGGCCTCCAGGAAATGAGAGTAGAGCTTGGCCCTCTCCCTTTCAGCCTCCCGCTGCTGTGCCTTGAGCTCTACATACCCAGTCTGACATGGACTGAACCTCTAAATCTCCAAAACTGTGAGCAAATAAATCTTCCTTCCTCTAAGTTAGGTGGTAAGTCATTTTGGATTTTCCAGCAAGAATATTGTCCAAAATAATCATTAAAAACTTTAGGCTTGACTTCACTCAATACATAAAATTCCTCCGGGCCTTCTTTGGGAATAATAAGAAACATCTCTCAAATGCATACTATATCCTACTAATCTAAGACCTATATAAGTATTACTTCATTGAATTTTCACACAAATCTTCTAACTTTACAGCTAAGAAAAATGAAGCATAAAGTTAAGAAATTTGCCCCCAAATCACAAATAATAAATAGCAGATATAGAATTCAACTTTCAGGAAATCTGATTCCAGAGCCAACTTCTGAATTCCTATGCTGTTTTTCAACATGTTCTATTTTTTTCTCACTCACTTCTTGAGCCAAATTTAATATTTTGCATCTTCCTAGGAAAGCATTTATAGTATCTAGGTTTCAAAATTTATTAACATGACTTATACCTCAAAATTATTTTTATCCCTATATTCTTTCTTCCCATATCATCAACCTTACAAACTCATTTGTAGGGAACACTACATCTCAGTCTTGTACTGAAATTCTGTAACGAAAATATTCATTATTGCATCTAAGACCAATTATCAATCACTACAGATTTCTGAAAATTTAATTCTTTAAGATTAAACATCCCTATCATTCAAAACAAGATATATAATTATCTAGGCAGTTATAATTCACAGAAAGCACATGATTACCACAAAAGCAATGCCTGCTAGGGTAAAGTGTTTAAATTTTTGTTTTTAAGCCTTTCTCTTCTGCATGACAATTTGACCTATGGTAAATATTCTACCTTTGTTCCTCCTAGAAACTTGATATAAGTTGTTAATTGAGTTAACATGCAGTATTATGTAAGTATGTAAATAACCCAATTGTTCCTGGACTGAGACAAACTATGAATAATCTAGAACTACCCAATAATGGCAGCATAGCTTTGACTATAAGGGCAGAGTTATGTCTGACAGACAGCATTCTAACTTTCACTAAATGTTAAGGGGGCATTTTGGAATTGTCTTCAACATCTAGACCAGTGAATTGGGAATAACACTGACCTATAGTAATAAATTGTAGACAGGATTAACAGTTATTTTATTCATTCAAAAAAATCATCTGCTTTTAGGTGAATGCCCCCTTACTCTCCATTTTATTTTCATGGTATTTATCACTTCCTGACAAGCACTTTTTATTTATTTGCTTATTGTCTTTCTCCCCTTGTAGAATATAAGTTCCATGAGGGCAAGGGTTTTGTTCTTTCTTGTTTATTGATGCTGGGGATTGATCCCAGGACCTCACACATGCTAAGCATTTGCTCTATCACTGAGCTTCGTTCCCAGCCTCTGTTCTTTCTTGTTCACTACTCCATTCCCAGTACTTAAAATAATACTTTATTTGACTATACAAGCATAGTTAGGAAGGAATGACTATAAGGACATAGTAGGAATGAACCTCCTACTAACTTATGGGTATTACCTGACTATAATTTTTCTGAGTACCCACTATGTGTTAACTCCTGTGGTGATAAATTGATTATGACTGCAAGAAACCAACAGTTATAGATTAAACTTCAAATAATTTTCTATTGTTCAGGAATATTCTTTATTAAAATGTTACTACAATAAAAAATTTTAAAAAAAAAGAAATGTTACACAGTCACTTCACTAAGATCCTATATAATTTAGGTACTTTAAAGACATTTTATTAATAAAAGGTTATCTTCAAAATGCTATATTTTTATGCAAGAATGCCAAATATTTTACAAATGACTTCAATCACTTTAAACTCTATCCTTAGAAGGAATGTATATAGAAGCCTACATTTATTAAACCAATCAACAGTAGGAGCCTGAATGTTTCCTAAATAATATCTACTTCCAAATTTCTCTCAAGAGCTCTCCTTTGGTACTTTTCCACAAGTTTTCTTCAATTAAAAGGACAATTCATTTTTTAAAAAGTTGAGTATGTCTTCTCTAGATGGTATTTTCATATAAATAATCAGACTTTTTGCAGAATCACACACCAGTTTCCCTGATCATAATAGCTTTGCAGAATGCTGACATTACTAAGAGTGTGGCAGGCAGCTTCCAATTCTCCATCACAAAATACATGGTAGTAACGATGAAACACAGAACCTGTGTCAAGGGGTCCTACTGGACTAAACGGCTCAACAGGTTTGCCTTTACCAGGGTTTCCTTTATAGTGCCAGGGAACCAGGACATCTTGAGATTGAAAAGCAGTCCTGTTAGTATGAATAGGCAGTTCAAAATTAGTAACTTTCCTTGAATTACATCCTTCCTTCTCAACATCATTAATGGAGGGGACAGATGTTGAGTCTTGATTGCCCATTTGCTCCACAAGCAACCCTTGTGTGGATGTATCACTGGTTATCTCTTCTTTCTTTCCTTGGCTAATTCTGGTTCCTCTAAGATACTTGGACTTCTGATGATTATATTCTTGTTCCATTGCCCAGACATAAATAAGTGCCTTCCCACCAGGTCTCAAGAGTCGAACAAGTTCTTGGAGAGCTGCCACTCTACGCTCCTAATTAAAAAAAAAAAAAAAGAAGAAGCATATTGCCATTTATCAACCAGAAGAGGTACAGAGAAGAGGTGTACAAATACAATTAACCGTAGGAGTGTTTTCAACTAGAATGAAAGAAAATCTAAAAGAATATTTCACATAAACAACAAAAAAACGAAGTGGCATTTTGTTCTGGATTAAGAAAACAAAGTTCTAAGGAAATATGGAAAAGAGCATTTTGAATTCTGTTAATTTTCCTGTGACTTTCCTTACCTGACTGACTGGGACACATGAAATAACTTGTGGCTCCTTTTAGGGCTATGAATGTGGTATGAGGCACTTTTAGGTGATTCATTATACTTATGTAATGCTTTTACCAAAAAAATTGTGTAAACTATATTATGGAGACTTCTTGTTATAGCCTTTATGAAGAAATTGGTATTAATTCTCCCACTGAGAAAAATTATAAAGGCTAGGCAAAATATAGGTACATTATCCCTTCCCAGAAATACTTGGGACCACAAGTTTTTCAGATTTTTAGATCCTAGAATATTTTCATTTAATAAGGTATCTTGGGGATGGAACCCAAGTCTAAACACAAAATTCATTTGTCTCATGTATA
Source organism: Graphiurus murinus (assembly GCA_004027655.1). Lineage (NCBI taxonomy): Eukaryota > Metazoa > Chordata > Mammalia > Rodentia > Gliridae > Graphiurus > Graphiurus murinus. The sequence continues at coordinate 15,058 of PVLC010028647.1, forward strand.
CCTATACACATAGTCTGAAGGTAATTTTATATAATATTTTAGTATGCCTCTGTTTTGCCTGTGACCCACCATGTGAAGTCAGATGTGGAATACTATCACGTTGGTATTCAAAATGTTTTGGGTTTTGGAGGATTCCTAATGTTTAGATTGGGATGCTCAATCTGTACATAAAACAGCTGCCTAAAGGCACTACAGATCAATTCTACAGACTGGACCTGAAGGACTATCATCCTGAGAAAATTTGCTAATTCACAGTGTAGAGGAATAGAAAAAAAGCAGAAAGCAGAAGTCTCACTGGCCTGAAGTGACAAAGCTCAGAGTACAGAAAAGCCAGAACCCCTGGAAACTGAAGGACAGATTCATAGATAAAGGAGGAACAATATGGAAGTGAATCCAAAAGACTATATGCAAATTGCCCTAGGGGCATTTTTCAGTTCTTAAACTACACCAGCACAAGTTAAAATTCCAAGAACTCAGAAGAGGAAAAGCTAGGAAGCCAAAGAGCTAGGCAGAGACTTTAATAGCTAAACAATGTTAGAGAGAAAGACAATGGAATTATGGTCCACCAAGAAGAAATGGGCCTGGAATACACCCCATGCTTTCACTTGAGATCCAAAGGGCCATATTCCAGAAGTAGGGACAAAAATAAAATAGATATAAATCAGCCCTAATAAAGCCTAAAATCAATTCTTTGCAAAATTAAAGTGATCTGCTTATACTTATCTGCTTGCCCTATAATCCTTTTTGGAGGAAAAGTATTTAAACCTTTCAATACAAAATGTCCAGCATCCAATAAAAACTTATGATGTATGTCAAAATCAATCATCACCACATAACTGAAAACCAGAGAAAAAAGATCATAGAAATAAAATTCCAAAGATTTAATCATAACTATGATTAATATGTTCCCAAAACTAGAAGAAAGGAATTTCAGTAAAGACATAAAACATTAATAAGTCAAACACAAATTCTAAAACAGAAATAAAAAAGATTAATTTAATATCAAATTTGACACGCTGCCACAAGGAATTACTGAAACTAGAATTCAGACCAGAATACATTACCTAGATTGAAGCACAGGAGTGAAAAAGAATGAAAAATATAAAAAACATTATTATTCTATAATTCAAGACTTAGAGAAAATAATTTTTTTTAAAAATAAAGGCAATTTTGACAATATTTATTCTGCCTATCCAAGAACATAGGAGGTCTTTCCATCTTCTAACTTCTTCAATTTTTTTCTTTAGTGTTCTATAATTTTCATTGGAGAGGTCTACAATGAAATCATGGTTTCATTGAAACCATTGCGAGTACGAAGAGAAAGCCTACAGAATGAAAAAAATCTCTGCCACCAACTCCTCTGATAGAGGACTAATATCTATCTAGAATATATGAAAAATTTTAAAAACTTAACACTAAAATAATCCAATCAAAATGAGCAATTGAACTGACCAGATACTTCTCAAAAGAAGAACCAAATGGCCTACAAATATATGAAAAGAATGTTCAACTTCAATGCAAATCGAAACTACACTGAGACTTAACTCTAGTTAGAATGGCAATCATCAAGAACACATTAATAAATGCTAGCAAGGTTGTAGGGAAATAGGAACTATTATACATTGTTGGTGGGATTGTAAATTACTACAACCTCTATGGAGATCAATATGTAGTTCCTCAAAAGACTAGGAATAAGCTGGGCATGGTAGCACATGTCTATAATTGAAGTCCTTGGGAGGCTGAGACAGGAGGATTACAGGTTCGAGGCCTGTCTCAGCATCTTAGTGAGACTAACCTCAGCAACTTAGCGAAATCCTGTTTCAAAATAAAAAACAAAATGGGCTAGGGATATAGCCTACAGATAGAATGCCCCTGGGTTCAATCCTTAGTACCAAACAAAACAAAGTAAAACAAAATGAAAAACTAGGAATAGAACCACCATATGATCCAGCTATACCTCTCCTCACTAATAATTATAATACTATAGTGATACATGCATGTCCATGTTTATAGCAGCACAATTTACAATAGACAAATTATGGAACCAACTACAAATTCCATTGTGTGGTATATATAGACAGTGGAATTTTACTCAGCCATAAAGAATAAAATTATGTCATTTGCAAGAAAATGGATGGGACTACAGAATATTATGCTAAGAGAAATTAGCCAGTCTCAGAAAGTCAACTGTCATGTTTTCCAGTTTTCTCTCATATGTGGAAGCTAGAGAGAAAACAGGAAACAGATGGGATCCGATAAATGAGGAGAGAGCAGTAGAATAGTGAAAGGGGATTAGGGAAAGGAGGTAGAGGAGGGAAAGGAGAATTGATGAAGGAAACAGCTCAAATAATTCTATCTCCATGTATGAAGGTATCACTACCAATCTCACTAACATGAATGGGGAGGGAGCAGGGAGTTAGGATCTGGAGAGAGACACACCAAGGGCTGTGTGCATGTATGTTTGACCCTTACTATGATTTATAACTATAGTGCCCCAATAAAAGTATTTTTAAAAAGACAAAATAAAAAGATTTCAGTTTCACAAAAGAGAATTCTTTATGTAAAAGAAACAGTCTTTCTGAAACCTTGAAAATGAAGGAAAAAAGGAGGAACATCAGGGTCAATAATATGAAGAAATACAAATGAATACTGAGAGCTTCAAACAATAAAGATAATATATAATAACATTATAAAAAGCATGAGAAATCAAAATAAATGTCATTAATGACAGTCTCAACATTGTTAGGAAAGGGTAAACATATCAACTTCAGGTAGACTCTAATGTCAGGTATAACATATTGTGATGCCTTTAAAAAAATTAAGACAACCCAGCAAGTTAACAGAGGATGAACAAATATAATAATAAACTGAATTGAGTCTATAAGATTAGCAATCAAATAGAGCTAAATTTTGAGATATTTATGTAATACATATAATTTTTGATAAAAAGATATTGATCCAGTTCTTTAGCCTCAGATAACGAAGAGCCCCCATCCACAGTTTGCTGCAGCCCAGAAGAATCCCTTGGTTACTATTAAGAAATAGAGTTAGGCCGGGCGTGGTGGCGCATGCTTGTAATCCCTCACTTGGGAGGCTAAGATCAGAGGATCTGGGTTCGAGGCCAGTCTCAACTACTTAGTGAGGCCCTCTGCAACTTAGTGAGACCCTGTTTCAAAAAAAATAAAGAATAAAAAATAGGACTGGGGTCCTGGGGGTGTAGCTCAGAGGTAGAATGCCCCTGGGTTCAATCCTCAGTACCACACACACAAAAAAAGTTAGTAATTGGAGAGATAAAGGACATACACGGTTTTCTGATTTGTTTTGTTTTAACTCGAGTTATGGTCATATGGTCTACAGAAACTACCAGTGACCACTAGATGAGCTATTAAGTTCTTGTTTACATCAGGGGAGAAAACACAGACACCTAGGAAAATATTATTTTTTCCCTTTAAAGGAAACTGTAAAATATTAAATTTATTTATTTAAAAATTAAGACTATTTAAAGAATCAACATGCTGTTACCAGCTAGGTAAGAGAGTTTTGAGGAAAGAATAGGAAAGAAACAGAATAGGAAGGAATTAAGAATCACATATCAGTGATAGGAGAATGAATTGAGAAAGAACAACAGGAAAGAGAAACACAGAAGACTCAGTCTGAGGAGCAAATATATTAAAAAAACCCAGAGCTGATCTCTTCCAGCTAAAATTCTGTGATTCTGTGGGTTTGAAGGAAGCCATTTAGAAGTGAATGAAAGCTAGGGTAGAAAAACAGCTCAAACATACAGATATAAAAGCAGAGTCCCATCAGGACCTGTTGAAGTAAACATGAGACTCTTGTGTAGTCAGTCTTTGTTACACATGCACTCCTACAAAAATAACAAATTCTGTGACCAAAAATAGAAAAAAAAAAAAAAGTGAAAAGCTAAAACAAGGTCCCAAATCGGTGAAATTCACGAACTTTTCTTCCAATTTTAGTTATAAGAGCTGGGAGAAAGAAATACAATACTTACGGCTGTTGCAAAATGGTGAAAAACAGCAATGGAGATGCAGGCATCACAAGACCCACTGCGAATGGGAACAGCCAATGCATCACAGACAAAGGCCTGAAACTGCCTCTCTCTACAAATGTCCACAAGCTTTTGGCTACGATCACACCCAATCTGTAACAGAGAAAGAAAAATATTCATTGTATTTTGTTTAAATGTCACAAGAAATTTAGAGCTATGGTTTTAACACATACCTTAAAGTCACTAGACAGACTTTATATTCACTGTGAAATAGTCTGAGACCATGATATTATCAGTTCTTACAGTCAGCACAGTGTTGAAATATATAACTGTTCGAGGGAACATTTATTACCTTAACAAATATCAAACAAAACTCAGTGACAGAAACAAAATGACCAGAAAAGAAAAAAAAAAAAATGACAGTGGTAGAAATGGAAGGTCAAATTTGCACTTAATTGATCACCATTTGGAATGTAGATCATTCTATAGTCTTACACATACTTTAAAAAGAAAATTGTCCCATAAATGTAGACATTTCAGTATTTGGAGGGAAGCTACAAAGAAGATACTGCAAGGTATCACTCATTTCTATATACTAAATATATTGTAATGACCCAGATAGCAGGATGGGTGAATTTTTTTCCTGCTTCTTTATGTTTTTCAACATGAATTACTTTTATGATCAGAACCCCGCCACAACAAAGTAATTTATTTCATGTTTTCAAAGCTCTTAAGTCTTTTTCTATTAAGCATCTAGTATTATCAAGATTAAAGTGCCGAATCCAAAATTTATAAAAGGATAGTTAAACCTTCTAGTATAACCAAACCATCCAATGGGAGCAATGTCACTGAAGGCAACTGGCAACATACTTTCAACTCCCCAAGCAGGGAAGACCTAAGGCCCAGTGAATGCCTCTGGATCTGTGGAAAGTATTTGGGGACTGGGACTTCCCATCTTCTCTGTAGTTTTGCTGTTGTTCTTGTACACAGATTGGCTGTTTAATTCTAAGAATATCATATATGTACACACATATACATACATACACACATGCAAGATGCAGGTAAAAATTAAGAGAAAGAATGAGTGAGGCTTAAGAAATATTAAATCACTAATGAATAATTATCCACAGATACTTCTTCTTAACCCAATCTCTATAATTAGGAAAAAATTGCATCGGCAGATTTAATCAGATGGAAGTGGCCAGCTCAAGATCTTATTTACTCATTTAATTTTTTGATATAATGAGCACTGGTCCTTAGGGTTTTCTCAGTCCTTCTGAGAATAAAGAATATTAATCCTAATATCAAAACAATTCTTGAGCAGTTAAACTACATTGTCATGCTGGTCATATGAGTTTGTACAACTTCTAATTTGTATTAAACAGCTTCTATATTTTATCTTAAAGCTGCCTTAATTTATAAAGTGGAATAAAAGGTCTGTGAGAGGTAAAGTATAGCAATTTCCTGCGATACACTTTAAGATGGAAAAGTACTAAGGGGCTATTAATAACAGTGACACAATTCCTAATTAATTACTCCCTTTATTGAGTATCCATGCTTTACATCAATTATATTTATCTTCACCTGTATTCTATGCTACTCAGCCAACAGTCACAATATCAAGATGACAATACTACTCAAATGATGTATATATTATATTCTAGCACTTGCTACCTTTTGTTACATTTAAATTCAGCTTACAGTATCAGAAGTTTCAAGTATGCCCAACTCTGACAGATAGCTAAACCTTACTATAAGTTAGCAGAAAGAAATTCAACCTGCCTATAAAACAAATCCTCAGAGATGGGGCTCAATAGTTGTTCAGTGGAGAAGAGTTATTATCTGAGAACCATAGATAAAAAAAGAACAAGAATAGCAGCCAAACAAAACTAGAGGAAATTTCCCCTTGCCAGACTTTTATGGGTATTCATACAGAGCTCTCCTTTTCACCAACAAGAAACAGCA
>PVLC010028648.1:0-20855 GCA_004027655.1 Graphiurus murinus
ACTAAAACTCTAAACTCCACATATACTGTTTTTCCTTTACATACAGATCTATGGTGAAGTTCAGTTAATAAATAAGGCACATTAAAAGAATAGCAATAGTAATTATTAATAAAATAAAACACAATTATAATATCATAATTATGTGAATTTATTTTCTCTGTACTTCTTTTCCTTTCTCTCTCTCTCTCTCTCTCTCTCTCTCTCTCTCTCTCTCTCTCTCTCTCTCTCTCTCTCTCTCTCTCTCTCTCTCCTTTCCTCTCCTCTCCTCTCCTCTCCTCTCCTCTCCTCTCCTCTCTCATCTCAAAATATTGTATTGTGCCATACTTACCCTTCTTTGTGGGGTGACATGAAGTGATACAATGCCTGCATGATGAGATGAGGTGAAGTGAATGGCATAGGCATTATGACACAGTGCTAGTTCTACAACCTGAAGGTTACTTGAACACCAGCACTGAGATCACATCATAGTTAATCTGATAACCAAGCCAGCTGGTAAGTAACCAACAGGCAGGTGGCATGTACAGGATGGTATGTTAGACAAGGGATGAGGCAAGCCCCAGCCAGACAGGGTAGTATGCCATGAGATTTCATCACACTTCTCCGAACTGCACACAAGTTAAAATCTACAAATGGTTTATTTCTGGAGATTTCTTCTTAATCATTTTGGACCACAGTTCTTTGAAGATAATTGAAATCATGAAAGGTGAAATAATAGATGGGAGTTGAAGGTACTACTGTACTTTCTCCGTGAAACAGTACTTACTACACTGGAAAACATATTATTTAAAACATAATATTGACTTTTATCATCTTATATCATAATTACCACTTTAAGGTACCCCAGTTCTTCAGAAAAACAGTTGTCCCTGTTACCTTATAGTCTTCATTTTATTTGAAGGAACTAAATTACAAATAGGAATGAAGACCTGTTCAACTCAAAGCTCTCCAATAAGGTCCATGGACAGCAGCCTGTACTCTAAAGAGGAATTCTGCAAGGTTGTCAGCACTGTCATGAGTGGAGGCCCAGAGATGCTGGGTGTTTGAGCAAATCAAATAAACCAAGGACCAACACTTGCATTTCCCCATTGTAGCCTAGGGTCAGTCAACCTAAAATAAACAGGGGACTGGGGAGGAATATGGGAAGAAAATGTTTAAACTAAAGTTTTACTCAAGGGAAAACTGACCAGACAGATCGTGAATTGCCCAGGGTTATACATTAATTACAGAGTAAGGTCTAGAACTCTCATAATTCTTCTCACCATATGGTGCCTCACTTTTCTCCCTAATTGACAACAAGCATTCCAAAGCTTATTCTTAATGCAAATGTTTGAATAATGAAGAGAAGAAAACAATATTTCAAAATATGATAAATGATTACCTCCATTTGGCAAGGCATCCTCTTCCCAGAGGCCTAATTAGGCTAGAGTTTCAAAAGGTTCTTCAGTTGGCTCTCTGATGGTGCTTTTACCGAATTTTCAAGCTTCATTTCCTACATGCCTCCCCCCGGAATGGTGTCACAAGGGTTCTATTAGCTGTTATAACCAGGTATCAAATTTTCCTTGTATGATTTTATAGAAATTCTGATTTAGTTATTCTCATCTTTAAGTGCAAAGTCAAGGTAAAAATATTATTTTCCCATTTTGCATAATTAAGATTTTTAGATTCAAATTGTGAAGGAACCTCTGATTTGGTGTCTCACATTGAAATCCGATCTAGCAAAATTAAGTGTTATCCTGTAGACTGGTGATTCTCCTGGTTGGGAAGTTGTACTTGAAAGTTCTGTGAATAATTATTTTAATTATTGAATAATCAGGCTAGGTGAAACAAACCAAGCTCTGATTTGGTGTGACACACATCTTAAGACTTGTACTCACCCTTCAGTATTCTAGGGCAGCTTATGTGCAGCTAGCCTCAACGGGTTAGTATTTACGTTTTTGATGACAGTTTATACTTTTATTAGCTCTTCTTTCTTAAACACATTCATACCCTGAGACACAGAAAGAATCCTTCTTTCCTCTGTTATTTGGTATTACTTGTGCATTTGTTCCACTATCATGATTTTTTTTTAGTCTATTTTGTTTTGTTTTGTGGTACTGGAGGTGGAACCCCAGGGCCTTCTATCTCTGGGCTATACCTCCAGCCCTATTTTTTTTTTTATTTGGAAACAGGGTCTCCCTAAGTTGCTAAGAGCCTTACTCACTAAGCTGAGGCTGACTTTGAACCTGTGATCCTCCTATCTCAGCCTCCCAAGTTCTGGAATTACAGGCATCCACCACCATGTCCCTCTACTATCATGTTTTACCTCGTAGGTCATGCCCTTACTCATTCTTTTCTCCATTTTTGGATAAAGTACCCACATAAGACAAACAGTATTTTAATGTATAACTACATAGCATATTGAATTTTTATTAGAGTTTAACAAATGTGGAAACTCCTACAAAGTATGCATAGTCTCCAAGAGGCCTTAATTATACATATATATCTTTTTATTGAATAAAGGGATTTGCTAAAATAAAAGTTTCCTGGTATCACTGTAAGGACAGTAGCTGCCTAATTAAATCCCTTCCCTAGGTGAGAGATATCAGGTGAAAACATCTAGGCGGGCTCCATGTAGCATTTAATCCACTCTTTTTTCTAATTTTCATCTATCTTACTTTAAATGAAGAGGGAAGTGGGTATACTTATTTGTAAAACTTAAAGAAAGCTAATAAAAGTGGCCACCACTTACCAGGTAAAATGTGTCCCACAGAATGTAACAGTTGTATAGAAACAGCAAGTGCCTGAATGTTTCCTTTAAACATGTTAATAAAAAGACAAAAGCCATACACATGAGTATATACTATATACTAAAAGAAAATGTTTATAAATAAGGATCACCCCTGGGAGAATGTGCACATACAAATGGACTACACCCACATCATGGTTTCAGGAAATCTCATTAAGTCTTAAAATAGATCCTGATTGAGCCGGGCGTGGTGGCGCACGCTTGTAATCCCAGCATTCGGGAGGCTGAGACTGGAGGATCTGGGTTCCAGGCTAGCCTCAGCTACCTAGTGAGGCACTCTGCAACTTAGTGAGACTCGGTTTCAAAATAAAGAATAAAAAATAGGGCTGGGGGTATAGCTCGGAGGTAGAATGCCCCTGAGTTCAATCCCCAGTACTGCAAAAAAAAAAAAAAAAAAAAAATAGATCCTTATTGTAACCAGTGTTACCACCATGGCCTAAACACTGTGAATTCACATGTTGCCACATCAGTGTCTGAATTTCCTTTCCTTCCACCAGTTACTCTCAAGGGTGTTTGTCAAATCAGTACTTATAGTGATTCTTTTAAAACATAGATCAAAGCAAAACAATCTTCAGCTTAAACTTGGTGATTTCTTTCTCTCAAGGTCAAAGCCATACAATGACCTAAAGATCCTGCCTGCATGTAGACCCTTCTATTTGGGTTACCTATTGCTGTGTAACAAATCACCCCCAAAGTTAAGGTATAAAAACAACAGCTACAGCTGGGTGTAATGGCACATGCCTATAATCTCAAGACTTGGGAGGCTGAGACAGGAAGATTACAGATTTGAGGCCAGCTTCAGCAATTTAGCAAGGCCTTCAGCAACTTAGTGAGACCCTGTTTAAAAATAAAAAATAACATAGGGCTGGAAGTGTAGTTTGAAAGTAGAAGGCCTCTGAGTTTAATCCTTAGTATCAAAATTAATTAATTTATTAATTTAAAATAAAAAAACAGTCATCATTTTTATATTATACCTCATGGTTTATTTGATGTAGCACAGCCAGGGGGTACCAACCAGGTTCTCTGTGCTTTGAGTCTGGTGGTGGTGTCTGGTGGGGCTAGGCTTATCTGACAAGCTTTCTCAATGATGAATCTGGCCACTGATGTTGGCTGTTAGTGGGTTTCGACCATCCATAGGTAGTCTCTCCATGTAGATTGTACTTCCAATAACCTGAGAGCTGTGTTCCAAAAGCAAACATCTCAAGGTACAGAAAGCAAAGGGTCCCATTTTCTTAAGGTCTGGACCTACACGTGACACAGCACCACGTTAACTACCTGATACTGGTCAAGCATTCACCAAGATCTAGACTCAAGGACAGGATATAGACTTTCATCCTCAGTCGAAGGAGTGTCAAATATATTAGTTATGTTTTAAAACAACTGTACCTGATTATTTCTTAGACCTTATCTCTTTACCTCTACTTGCTCACTCATCTCTGGTGCTACTCACCTCCTTGCGGTTCCTGGAACACAGTAGGCATACAGCTTCCCGTATACTGCTATTTTCTCTAGGCCCATAAATGAAAATACTCCTTTCCCCCCAACAAACACACTGTCTGTATTCAACAGTGTTCTTAAAAGCAGAATCTAAAATCCTCCCTTGAAACCATGCTATTTTCTTTACTATGTCATTTGTTTCTCAAAGAAATTTGATCTTATTCTTCCTTTGATATGCTTAATGGATCAAGTCATTATTGAGTGAAAAAAGGATTGAAAGGTGATTAATCATTGATATTTATAATCATGACCTAAGGGTATAAAATATATTTGACTCATCAAAAAACATTAAATTATATATGGTATGTTATAATTAGCAAGTCAGTGGAATACCACTTTAATTTTAACAAGATTTTCAATAATACACATTAACTTAAAGACAGAATCCTTGTTAATTTAAGGATAACCAGAAGATGACTTAAACTCTTTATTTATATTTCTTTTAGCCTGAGTTCCACTGAAACAAATATCTGAAGCTATCTCACATAAGGGTTTAATGCTGGAAAGTGGTATGGTAGTTTGTTCAGAGACCCATATTATTTTTGCTGCCTTAAGAACTTACAATTAAAAAAAAATTATAAATGGGTGAATATTTTGGGGCTTTTAACAAAGCAATTGAGAAGTGCATGATTTTGTGAAGAAGCATAAAATGTAGGAGGGTTACAGACAGTGTTACAAAAATGTCCTTTGATGAATGATGCAGGAGGAAGGGCTAAAACATAATTATCCTATGTCACTTCTCATGTCCAATTAGCCACTAAGTGCTATCTATTCAATCTCTCAGATCTGTCCTTTTTTCTCCACCTTAGCACCAGCACCTTGAATTATGCCGTCATCATTTTGCAGTCCACTATAGTAACAATTTCCTAAATGGTTTCCAAGACTCCTATCATGCCCCTTTAAGTTCACTTTTGACATTGTCACCAGAGTAATATTTCTTGAAATGAAAGTGAATCATGTAGTGACATAGTTCCCTTTTTCAAGCCCTTCAGTACCTCTCCACTGGCCTCAGGGAAATAAATGTGTAAACTCCCTGTGTGACATTCAGCTCCTTTTAAGACCTGGCTCCTTTCCAGCTCTACTCCTCTCCCTCACCTCTTGCATTCACCATTTAAATTCCAGCATTCCGAAGCATGGACGGTCCCCTGAAAGAGCCATCCTCTTTTTTACTTCTTAAATTTGGCACTTGGGATTCCTTCTGTCAATACACCTCTCTACTCCCCTTTCTTTGGCTGTAGAAACCTATCAGTTTGTTAGTACCCAATCACTGTTTAATTCTCTCTCTATGCATAAATTGGGAGTGCAGAATACAGAAAATTGTAAGTCAGATGGTTCCAGAAAAGTAAGGACAGTATCAAGACCAGGAAATTTATTGACATGAGTGGTCTGCACAAGGCTGAGAGAAAGCCCAACACTGTTTTGCTGAACCACTGAGCCTTGGTTAGGCTTAGGCTAAACACACACTCCCTTTCTCTCAAGTGGGGAAAAATGAATACAGTTCCCATGATGTTGTCTCTGGTTTATTTCTAGTAAAGAAGACTAAGTGCACATAGGAACTCTGGGAAATTCCTTTGAATTTGTAAGAAGCTGTGATTATAATATATAAACAGTATGTTTTATAACTTTTTGGTCAGAGTTGCATTCTTTATTTACAATCTCAAAAAGAAAAGTGATGAATGTTTCATTATTAAAGATAATGTTGGCTATAATGTTTTCATAGATGCTCTGAATCAGATTGAGGACGTTTTCTTTTATTTCTCATTTTCTGAAAGTTTTCATTACAGTGAGTACTGAATTTTAACAAATGCCTGTTCTGATTCTATTGAGGTGATTTTATGACATTTTCTTAATATGTTGAATTAAATAGGCAGAAATTTTATTTCTGAAAAAAGTGAGAATTCTGGAGATAAACTCTGTTTGATTATGATGTATTATCCTTCTCATATATTGTTTAATTTTATTTAATATTTGGTTGAGAATATTGCATCCATATTCATAGTTTTTCTGGTTTGATAATTTCTACTGATATCAGTCTATGTACAATGACTCTTTCTTTATCTGCATCTATATCACATTAGCTCATTTAATAAATTCAAGTTTTATATCATAATTTCTTTTATTCTTAGGAATCCCATTTAGATTTTCTCGGTATTTTATTTTTCTATTGTTGCTAAGCTTTTTTCCCCTTATGTTACTAACTTTTTCTTTAGAACACATCACATATTTTTCATAGTTATTTAAAAGTCTCTTCATAAAAATTTCAACATCTGGGCCATCTGTGAATCTGATTTTATTGACTCTTCTTTTTTTAACTATGTCTTTTTTTCTTAATGTGTCATTGAAGTTTTGATCACAAAAGATTTGATGATGAGTATTGCTATAAGAACACTCAATAATAATATTGTTACATAAATAGATATTAGTTACCAACAAGAAGTTTATTCTTCTTTTCCATCAGGCTATTAGTATGGCAGCTTCAGTGAATGTAATTTGCATTTGATTTGGATCTATGTTTTATTGTACTTCTAATTAGATTCATTTAACTACTAGCTTCAAATTACTTGTGGGCAAGATGATGATCTTTGCTTCAGAAGAATTTGAGAGGCCAGAAATGCAAACACTGTTTCTGAAAACAGCATGGTGAATTAGGGATGAGGTTTTGAAGATGCAATACACTTTTAACATTCTTATTGTAGAATGGATTTTTATTATTTAAATGTACTTATGGTGTTTCATAAATAAGTTTAAAAATCTTTGAGTCAATTCTGTTAAAATTAATATGACCAAAGCATAAAGTGTTATTATGAGCACAGTAAGGTAGTATGGCCACCACGAAAAGGTACTGATTCCCTAGAGTGTCATAAGGTCTGGCCAAAAGCAAAGTTCATGGCAGATTTCAAGCAATGACAGTCTCTTTGGACTAGGTTACCACTCAAGGTAATTACTTTGAAAAGGGCAATATATTTGAATCAGTAGTTCATTCTACCCTAGTGTCTCTTAAAATATAATATGCATACAAGTCACCTGGGATCTTATTAAAATATAGATTCTGATTCAGTAAGTGAGTCCTGAAATTCAGCATTTCTACTAAACTCCAAAGTTATGCTCTCCTTTAGAATACACCTTGATTACACAGTGATTTAGTCTCCTAGCCTTGAAGTCAGAATTGCTGACTCTGTATCATGGTAGCTAGCTTTCAAGATGGCCTCACTGATCTAATGCCCCTGGATGGGTACACAGATTAGCATTGCACCAGAGGTTTTCTGTATGATCTACCAAGTGTTGCAGAAGTAATGATATGTCATATCCAAGATTATGTTACCAACAATACTATGGCTACTGTCTAGGTTAATCTCTCATTTTCTCTCTGGCAGGTCATACACTCTGGTAAATGCTAACTGCCATATCAGGGAACCTATGAAAAGGCCAGCGTATAAGGAACTGAGGCCTACTGCCAACTAAGAGTGAGGAAATAAAAGCAATTGGGAGTTGATCCTCCAACACTATTCCAACCATCAGAAGACTCTAACTTTGAGCAAAATTATTAGAGAATTCAATCTAGAACCACCCAACTAAAGTGCTTCCAGATTCCTAACCTTTGGGAACTATTAGAAAATAAAGGTTCAATGTTTGAACCTTGGGTAATTCTTTCTTATGGATAGAGAACTAAAACAAGTTGCTTATTTTCTCTACTTCAAACTCAGCAACATCAGTGTATTTTAGAGAATCTAGATCACTACTTTTCACGTTGGGTGATACAGAGCATTAAATCATGTCACTCCACTGCCCATGCAAGAAACAAATTCAATTTTTAGCCTTCTGTACCTATAAATGAGACCTTATTTGGAAATATGGTTTCTGGAGATATTGTTGAGTTTAGATAAGATTATTCTGTATTTGGGTAGTCTCTAAATCCAACAACTTGTGACTTGTATACTTAAAAGGAGAGACAGAAAGACACACATACTCAGAGGGAAGAAGGCCACATGACAACTAAGGCAGGGAAGGAAATGACTGAAGCTGCTGCATATTGAGGAATGCCAAGTACTGCCAGCAATTACCAGAAGCTAAGAAGAGTCAAGGAAAAGATCTTCTCTAGAGCTTTCAGGGAGAATGGTGCTCTGTCAGTGTCTCAATTTTAACATCTAGCCTCTGGAACTGTGAGAGAATAAATTTTTGTTTTATTAACTCACCCAATTTGTGATCATTTATTATGGCAGCTCTAATAACTGGTTATAGGTTCCATCAGAATGCTCTGTGAAACATCTAAAAATATTGATACAAAATTCCTATTTAGAAGACATAATAAATAGGATTCTCAAATGTAGGGCTAAGGTACATGCATTTTAACTCTGAGGCTTATAATGAATTGCCAAGCTTGAGAACCACTGAACTAGACAATTTTGAAGCCCTAACTCTAAAATTCAATAACTTTAAATCCTGGAAGAATTTTTTAAAGTGTATTAATTTATAGCCCTACCATGATTATTCATGCAAGCACATAAAATCCATTTGTAATTGTTTGCATGAATACATGCATAAACCTAATTAACTGCTTTGCACATTGACATTCTAGGTGTTGAGATGTTTGGATTAAATTGTTTGTTTTGGAGTTAATACTTGTTTTAAAGACAACTACATTTAGATTTCTAAAGATTTACAATTATCCCAAACAAGTACAGCATATGGTTCTGCTCCTATAAGTGCTCCATGAAGAATAACTGCCTATATTTTACAGCAATTTCTAGATTGTGTGATAAAGTAGAAAATTTTGAGTATCTGGCTCCCCAGCTTTTGCTAAAATAATTAGTGAAAAACTTGAACAGATGCTCGATATAAATAAATTTCATAAACTCAGATACTCGAAGATCTTCTGTGGATTCTAGGCACCACTTATGAAGAAGTATTCATGATGGCCTCAATGAAATAATTCTTTGGTGCTTTTCCAGGTCAGTGCAGTGAGGTGAATCTCTCCTTCTCTATGTCATAGGAAGAGAGAATCTGAATGTCACCATTTTTATCTGGCACTAGGAGAGCAAGGAAGGTCTTTTTCCTGTACAATCAGAGACTCCGAAATCTTAAATCACTTTCAAAACAATGCTGCTCTTCTTTTTCTGTTCCTTATTGGTAGTTCCCAAAGTACATGATGCAAAAATTTCCCTACTGAAAATAGAGATTCTTAAATTTGTTTCTCTCATTTTTGAAAGAAGAACTGACACCCATGGTATGTGACTACATAGTTCTCAATACACATGGCTTGATGAAAAAGGCTGCCACTTCCACTGCATCATATAATTTTCCAAAAAGGAGTATTAAACCAACTGACAAGTGACATTCCTAGGGAATTTGATTTAGAACTGCTATTAACTCCATGCTCAGAGTAATTCAGTAAAATATGATGAGTAGCCACAGAAAAGGGAAAAACTCTAAGTTATGTTTCTAAACATCAGACACTTACCAGAGGGTAACACTGCATTTATATTATTTCTGCATATTCAGGCAGGAGTTGGCATGCAGCAGGAGATGGGATTCACATGTGGGCTTCAATTAAGGCCATCAAAAAGCATCAAGGGAACAAATACAGGGGTAGGAAAGTAATTATAACTTATTCTTAACATTCCTTAATTGGCAAATCTTTATCTGTAGCAGATGGCAGGTGAGCAGGAATTTTTAGGAATAACTACCTTTTTTGGTATTATCTCTAATTAAGAAGGCTTTCTCAGCTATCAGAACAAATATTGAAATCATCATATTTTTCCCAGGTCAATATTAACTCAGAAGGTATAATGAAGTCTGCTCCCCTTCTGTCTATCATTTATTCTAGCTGCTTCCATCTGTTCTAAGTTGAAAAAAATGAACTATTAAATGATTCTATTCCAGGTTGCACACTCAAGGCCCCCAATGACTCATGAGTGTTACTTTTCAATGGTAACTTTTAGAGACAACCATCCTAACTATACCACTTAGATACACCTGTGAGAGGGAAAAGGGGTTCTAATATATGAGATGACCATTATGTAATTGTAAGGGAATTTGATGCAAAACAACAATGAAACAAAATGATATACTGCATAGTATTCATCTTGAACATAGTCCTTTTCTGATGAAGGAATACCCCAGACTAGTTCAAGACTATACTTGGCCCGTGAAAGACTCTTGTATACCTATCAGACTCTAGGTAAGATAATAATTCTGCCTAACATTTTCCTAAGTGTCTCTGATATATGCATCTGATAAATGCACCTCAAAAGTGTCCCGATACAACTTGATTACTTTGAGAGCTTCTCTTGTATAAAACACTTTTCAGTTACTCTACAGCATTGGTTTTCAAAGTGTAGTCCTCAAACCAGCAGCCTCACCATATCCTGGGAGGCTACTAGAAATGCAGATTCTCAGGCTCCATCCTTGCTCCAGTAAAATAGAAAGGCTGGGTATAAATGTTAGAAATCTGTGTTTTAACAGGCTCTTTAGTATTTCTTACGCAAACTAAAGTTTAAAGTTATGATACCAATGGATACTGGTTACTGGATGATGTAGCAACATCATCATACAAGATGACTGAAATGTATTATATCAGTTAATTATCACAATAACCATGCAAAATGAGTGCATCAGTCAAGGGTCAGGGACTTGTCAATATAAAGTAACTCAGTCAATGTCACAAAGCTGACAAATGGAAACTGTTTCTAGTATTTGGACCAGTCTAATGCTCACACTACTAACCACTGAAGAATATTTAAGAACAAGAGGAAAACACAAGATCTTCCCCAATTTTGTGCAGATACACTGTAGGAACTATGAAAAAGTCAATTATGGAAATAAATAAAGGTATAAAAACTTTAAAAAAAATCAAGAATTGAAGATTTGGTACTGAAAAATTCCCCTAAGTATAGAAATAAAAATTCCTATATTGTGGAATAAAGAGTCTGTGCCCCAATTGAAGTCATGTAAGGCTATGATAATGAATGTTTTTCCAAATATCAGTTAGAAAGCTAGAAATCTAAAACATACATTTGATAAGTCATAAGTTTGGAAATTGTATCAGGTGGCTTCTTTAATCCTTCCTCATCCTATCTAGTGACCACAGGAAGATTACATGTGGCTAGGTTTACCTCAGAATGATCTTTAACACATTAGATTTTAGAGCTAAACATTCAGCTAAAAAAAGAATTGATGACACCCAGGACATGAAAAACCAATTTGGCATTTTTCTTTATTTGTGTAAAGGAAATTTTGAATATATTATTCAGTGCTCCTCTAAGGACATGCATGAAAAAAGACATTATTATGTCTTTTCTTTAAAGGCGATTTATGAATTTTGCAAGATTTTAGTATATTTTCCAGAAAATACTGTTCATCTGTTGAGTAGGTTTGCATATACTAGATTATACCTT
Source organism: Graphiurus murinus (assembly GCA_004027655.1). NCBI lineage: Eukaryota > Metazoa > Chordata > Mammalia > Rodentia > Gliridae > Graphiurus > Graphiurus murinus. Next base: position 11,677 of record PVLC010028648.1, read on the forward strand.
TTTACATACATGTCTTTACTATACATCTCAGATCCTTTAGCAGGCTTTGTGAATTTCCAAGGGAGTTACCAGGGGAAGAATTCCCTAAATTTACAAAATCCTTTGTAGATGATCTCTGTGAAAGAATATATATAACATATATATGTAACATACATATAACATATATATATATATGTATATATATATATATATTTCAGTTCATATTTGTTTGTTGCAACAAAATATCTGAGACATGATTAACTTTATGAAAAAAAGATGTTTATTTAGCTTCAAGTTATGAAGATTCAAAGAGCAGTACACAAATACCTACTCAGTTTTGGTGTCTGTTCTATACACTATCATGTCATAGTGTGGGAGAGCAGCATGTGGAGTAGGGGATCACATTGGCAGACAAGAAGCCAAAGAGACTGTTGGGGCCAGGGCCAGGTTTTTGTCATCACCTTCTCACAAGAATTAACCAGGGGCCCAAGAGAAATATCATAATCCTTTCCCTTCCAAGACACACCCCAATGACCTAAGGAATTCCTGCTATACTCCACCTCTTTAAAAGTCTGCACCATCTCGACACTACCACCCTGGCAACCAAGACTAACTCATGAACCTTTAGGGGAACAGACAACACTCAGACCATAGCACTAGGGTTCTTTGGAATAGGTGCTAGGACACAGTTCATAACTAAATGTCAGGATATCCTGAGGTATCATTATACTCCATTTTTGCCTTTAGAACTCAGAAACGAGTTACATGTTCATTAATGCAAAGGGATAGAATAATATAGGGGAAAAGGCATTAATTCCATAACTATCTGGACTCAAATCCTATTTCTGTCACTTGTTAGCTATGTGACTGTAGCAAAATACTTAATTCTCTGTGCCTCAGTTCCTTCACCTTCAAAATGTGATTTTTAAGAACAATTTCTCTGGCTTGTTTTGAAGATTAAAATAGATAAAGTGCTCAGAGGCATATCTGGAATATAGTAAATACTATGTATGCATGCATTAAATAAGAATTCAACTAATTCTGATGACTAATATTGCTATTTACTCATTGGATTCAGCTTTTGCTTGGACCTAATTGTGTTTTATTAATTTCATATACCAAAATCATTGGTACATGACATACTGTTTTGGAAAGATGTGAATAATATCCTAACGGCATGTTTCTAAATGAAGCAAGAGAGATAAAAAGAACTTTTCCAAATAAACTTCTTCCAGTGTTTCTGACAACAGCTTAGGGAAATACATGCTCTGCCAGTTTGTTGTGAATATGGAGTCCTTCTAGAGGACCTGCACTGTCACTGGTAGGTGCCAGCCTTGTGACACTCCTCCAAACTTAGTACCATCTAACTCCATTTTCTCTGAACTTAAATTAAACAAACACATTTGTGATATCAACCTGACTTTCCAATAAAGCCTTCCTTAATATTTTGGTGTATCTATCTAAATTTAGGTAGCATGAATTAATTTACCAGGATTTGAACACTCTGAGTGAATTGATAGAAGCATGTTTTCACACTAGCAAAGATAAGAAGCAGAAAAGTTGTAGAGGAAGTTCAAATAGCCATTGCAGTACCTACAATCTGGCGACATATACTAGTCAGCAGGCTCCACTTCCATTCCTAGGGCCAGCACAGACTCTTGCTACCAGTGATCTGGTGATGAGGGATTATTTGAAGAAATGGAGAAAAGGTATTTACCACCTGACAAGACTACAGATGTACAACAATAATTAAATCAGAATGGAGACCAGTTTGGAACCTGCCAGTGCTAATGAAGATTTATTCACTAGTGACATTTGATCAGATCTTCTGGGTGGATTCTTAGGTTTCATTAGTTAAAGACATAAAGCAGTCTGTCTGATTAAAGAGGGGGAAACAGTAGGGAGCACCCATAAATTACCATAGCTCAATTAGGTGCAGACAGTTTACTGAGTGTTTATTAGTAGTACAAAGGAAGATTTTCCAATTAGATTAAAAGGTTTTGAAAACAACAGTTATAGGCACTATGATTTAGGCCAGCTGCTAGAAAAACGCATTGTGAGAAACTTTATTGATTAAAAGTAAACCGGTAAGTTATTTGCAGTGTTCATTGTTTATCAGTAGAACCCCTGCTGTGAAGTACAATTTTCCTCACAAGATCAATGTGAGGACTGAACTAATTTCTTCTCGCCCTGAAAATTGATAAGAATATAAAGGGCAGCTATATCACTGTTGAAAATACCAGCATGATTTATTCAGGTTAATCATCAAGAAAGTGACATTGCATAAATCACTGGAGATGTACCTTTCCAGGCCAGACCCTTCAGGCTGACTTCACTGTCATAAGTTGGGCCAAAGAAAGACAAAAAGAAGCCTGGGATTTAATCAGAAAAAGCCTTTAGCTAGCTCAGCTGCCACCAGCCATTGTAAAACCTAGAAATGGTAAGAAATCAAAGGGAAGTTGCATAGACACCTTCTCTGATAGTGACCACTAGAATTTATGAAACTCGTTTGGAGGGATGAAGTCTAAGATGCAGCCTGGAAGCTCATGTGTCTCTTTGCTTGAAGTATCCTCATGAGTTCCAGAGACTAAACAAGCTGGAATTGCTGGGCTTGTTCAGAGGCTTTGGGATAGGCATTTCACTGACTACAAGCTACTCCTTTCTCCCTATGTGTGATTAATATTTAAAAGAAGGAAATAAAAGTAAAGAACTCTAAGCTGGGGTTCTGTAGATGCATGGAATGCTAATGTATGCTTTACCCAAATATTACAACAGATATTACAAAAAATTCTGTGTAAAGAATGAGACAAAAACTTGTTTTTTCCCTTAAAAACTGTTGCTCGTTAAAAAGTATTTTATAAAAAGGTGGTATGGTTTTTTCATTTCCTTATTGAAGAAGATCCTCAATGTGTTTCCCTGATACATTTGTCCCTTATGATTCTATTCTTTCTCATCTATTTTGTCTAACTTTGACTTTTCTAACTGAAAATTTGAAGCAGGAAGCAGCAGTTTGAAACATCCAAAGGGTAGAATAAGACAACAAACTAGCACTCCATCTGTTGTGACATTTAGTATTTGCCTTTGCTTTTTCTGAGAAACTGCTTAGTGAATTGATTTCATATTGGCATTATGAATTAAGATCTTAGTCTAACACACACACACACACACACACACACACACACACACACAACTATTTTCTGCCAGTCTGGAATCAGGCTGCCTGATTTGAATATTTGAATACCTGCACTGCTCTTCCTACCTGTAAGAGTCTGACACTAGGCTACTAGTCTCTTGATCTCTCTAAGCATCAGTTTTCTGTCTATAAAATGCAGATAATAGTCCTTACCACATATGGTCATTAGAAGGAATGATTGGGAGGATATATGTTAAGCACTTTCCATAATATATGGTACAGAGGAGATGACCAATGAATGTTAATTTTCTTATTTGTATTATATTTTTTCTTTTTCTATAACTACATTAAGTAATAGTCTATGGATGCAATGTAAACAGTTTTCATCCTTTCACATCATATATAAATTTTCATCATGAAGCCGGGCGTGGTGGCGCACGCTTGTAATCCCAGCATTCGGGAGGCTGAGACCTGAGGATCCGGGTTCGTGGCCAGCCTCAGCTACCTAGTGAGGCACTCCGCAACTTAGTGAGACTCGGTTTCAAAATAAAGAATAAAAAATAGGGCTGGGGTTATAGCTCGGAGGTAGAATGCCCCTGAGTTCAATCTCCAGTGCCGCAAAAAAATAAAAAAATAAAAAAAATAAAAATAAAAATAAATTTTCATCATGAAACTAATTATTGCTGTATTTTCCTATGTACAAGTAAAAGACACATACAGAAACAGAAAATCCACTTTTTTTTTTCTTTGTGGTACTGGGGATTGAACCTAGGGACATTCTACCTCTGAGCTACACTGCCAGCCCTATTTTTATTTTTATTTTTTTTGAAACAGGGTCTCGCTAGTTTGATGAGTTTCACTCTTTCCTGAGCTGTCCTAAACCTGTGATCCTCCTGTCTTGGTCTCCCAAGGACTGGGAATATAGACATGTGCCATCATGCCTGGCTTCTCACTGCTTTTAAAGTGAATGTTCTTAAGAGAAAAGATGTAATATTCCTCTAATCTGGTCCAATTCCAGGGGTTTAGAGATTACAATAATATCAAATACATCTTAAATATACTGCCTGAAGACTCAGCATTCTTCAGAGGATGAATAAGAATAGCCAGATATATGGTGTCACTTTGTACTAGCTAATAAAACCCTTGAAGCAGACAGAAATCAGTGATCAGTAAAAGGATGTTAAACTAACTAGCCTACTTTCTTTGTATATAAGCAGATAACATTAAAAAAAATAGTGCTATGAACAGAAGCTAGCAAAAGATTGAGAGCCAAAGACCCTGACTAGAGATCAAGGAAAGGGTCATTATTCATGTGCTAAGTACATGAACAAGGTGCTAAGTGAATGATGGTTCTTCCTTCTAAACTGTTAAGAAAACACTGAAAACTCTATCACTAGCATCATGGTTAAGCTGGATATCATACTGAGCATTTGGATTCAATACATTCTCTAGACTTGCTAAGAATCATTTTTCAGAAAAATAAATGTCTTGTAGTTTAAAATAAGCTTAAGGAACTTTCCAAATAATGACTTGTGATTTTTTGAGTTTATGGAATAAAAAGTCAGCATTACTAGTTTAATTTCTGATCTTTAGTAAATATCTTCCTAGGTTCTAAAATATTAAATACATCCACCATTGACATCTATAACATATTTATTCTCTTAGAGAGAATGGTGAATTGCCACAAACTTTCAGATGCCTGTCCCAACAATTTCACAGTCTGAACAAAAAACTATGCACAATTTTGCTCTCTGAAACAAATTTGCTTCCCTTTCTGTATGTATCTTGGAATAAAACCAGTATTTTTATGCTGAAAATCATGAACAATCTGAACAATGAACTTTGACACTATCAATTTCTATTGAGTTCTGTCCATGATGCGCCTTTGAAATGATACGAATATCCCCTAGTTGTTCATATTTAAAATCTCTATTTTCATTTTATGTGATTATTTCTTCTATTCTAAACTACAGAAATTGTCGTATAAGTGACCCCATTTACTATTTTCTCTTTGTTCTAGTCCATGATCCTAAAATCTTCTGTAATCTGCCATTTGCTGAGCATCATCATGGTGAAGGTTCCATACGGAGAATCTCATTTAATCCTTGTGGTCACGCTGGGAGTAAAGTGGTAATAATATAGATTGGCTCCTTCAAACTTTGTTCTTATTTCTTTCCAGTGTGCCTTTCTGGGCTTGGAAGTGGGCAATCTAAACACCATATTTTCCAGACTCCACTCCAGCTGAGATTTCAAACACTGTCCAATGCCTTGTTCACATGCATTCATGTAAAACTTGAACAGAAAATGAATCAAGTTGAGTGAGATAGAAAACTGAAGTGCTCATTTTTCATTTGCAAACCACAGCAGAGATTTTGTGATTCTGGACATGAGAGATGTAGTGGGGACTTTTGGATATGTCAGTGGCTTCCTGATCATGTCAGGAGCAAGGGTTTCCATGGTAGTCACGTCTACAATGTGACTTTGAGCATCATTTTAAAAAACTCAGATTCAAGACTTTTCTTCAGTCCACCAATGCTTTCAAAGGTCATTTAAGATTCTTTAGTAACTCGTTCGATGCTTAAACTAGCCATAGTTTACTATGATAAATACTGAAGACTAACCTAGATACATAAACATATTCCCAATATATATTTGAGGTAGAATAGTTAAATTTCTATTAAACTTATATAGGTAGTAAGTAGTGGTTGAGGACTCAAATCCAGACAAAGCTATTTGAGACCATACTTTTAAAAAATATGGTATAAACCTTGTGGACTTTACTATTCCATCCTCCCTTATATATTCCCTACTGTTGAAAAGTTTAAATTCCTTTGCTTGTCACCAAAAACCATTCTTAGTTTATCCCTAACTTATCTCTAACTCCTTCCTTATAGTTCCTATTATTACTCAGACTCACATCTACATTTTTCTGAATAGCCCAGTTTGCATACATTGACTGAAGAAGCAATTATTATGACACTTAATTTTTTTTTACTTTTTACACTTTTATTAGTGCATTATAGTCTCATATCATAGTGTATTCCATAGTTATAGTGACACACATGCATATAGCACTTGGTGGGCTTTCCCCTGGCTCCCTCCCCACTTCATACAGGGTATTGAGATTGGCATTGGTATCTCACATATGTGCATAATGCCAGTGGAAGTACTTTCTTCATTGAATCTCCCTCTCCAATCCCCCTACACCTAGACCACCTCCCTGGATCAATGGGAGTTTCACCTCCATTATCGGAAGTCCTCCCTCTGGTATCCCAATTATTTCCTAGCTTCCGCATATTAGGGGAAAAAAAATGACTCTTCTCCAGATCCATCCATTTTCATGAAAATGACATTTTTTCTTCTTTACTGCTAAGTAGAATTCCATAGTGTGTATCTCATAATTTTATAATCTTTTCATCTATTGATGGACACCTAGATTAGTTCCATAATTTGGCTATTGTGAATAATGCTACTATAAACATGGATTTGTATATATTACTGTAAAATTCTGATTTCAGTCCCTTTGGAAAGATACCCAGTAGTAGTTTAAATGGAACATATCATGGATCCACTCCCAGTTTTCTGAAGAATCTCCACACTAATCTCCATAGTGGCTAGACTAATTTGCAATCTCACCAACAGTGTAGAAGAGTTCCTATGTCCACATATCCTCCCCAGAATTTACTGTTGTTTGACTTCTTGATTATTGTCATTCTGATTGAGGTTAGATGGAATCTCAGTGTAGTTTTGATTTGCATCTCCATGATTGCCAAAGATGTTGAACATTTCTTTATGTATTTATTGGCTATTTGTATTTATTCTTTTGTGAAAAGTCTATTTACTTCAATTGCCCTTTTTGTGATTGGGTTATTAGGGGTTTTTTTAGTTTTAAGTATTTTAAATACTTTGTATATAATAAATATAGTCTTCTATCAGAGGAATAGATGTCAAAGATCTCACATTCTGTAGTCTCTCTCTTTCAACTCTTGATGGTTTCCATTAATGAGCAGAAACTTTTTAGTTTAATGTCATACCATTTATTAATTACTGTTTTAATTTTCTGGACCTTGGGGGTCTTACTGAGAAGGTTTCTACCTCTGCATATATGTTGAAGTGTTGGACCTATGCCATCTTTTAGTAATTTCAAAGTCTCTGATCTGGTTTCTAGGTTTTTGATCCATCTCAAGATCAAAAAAGTAGAAATCAGGGTGAGAGGTAGAGATTTAATTTAATTTTCTACAAATTGATAACCAGTTTTCCCAACATCGTTTGTTGAAAAGTTTGTTATGAATTGTGCTGCTATTTTTTCTCCAAGTATTTGGCATATTTGTCAAAAATCAACTGACTGTATGTATGTGTATTTGTTTCTGTATTTTATATTCCATTATTTAGTGAAATAATTGTTACTTGACCACACGCACTACAAAGCATAGTTGATCTGATAACCAAGGTGGCTACTAAATTATTAATGGATAGGTAGCATATATAGTGTGAATATGTGATACACATGAATGATGAATGTCCTGGGGAGAGGGAATAAGGACATTGAAATTTCATCATACCATCTAAATCTTCACACAACTTAAAACTTATGAATTATTTCTGAAATTTTCCTTTTAATATTTTCAAATCATGGTTGACCATGAGTGACTGAATGCCACGACACCTTAATAGCTGGATCTTAAGCAAGGCTCGGTCTGCTGGAGTCCTGGAAGGCAGAAGATTCCAAAACAAGGAATGCATGGCATATCCCACTTTGCATTATGTTATATTCTGGAAATTTGGGGTGCTTTGGGTTTTGTTTTCACATTAATTATAAAGAAAAATTTCCTAGAAACACAAGATGGCTGGATGGATTATGATTCCTCAATATTAGTTGAAAAAGCGGTGTCTCAGGACAGCCTATAGGATACTTATTAACCTTTTACAAACATCAGGACATGGGCTTTGCAAGCTTAGTTACTAAACAGCCTTCTGTTCCCTATCAGTACACAGATTAGAAACAAATAAATAAGCCAACAAAACTTAGGTCTACTATTTTATCTATGAGTAAAGAAAGCTGTAAGACAGAGAGTTTGCCCATTTCCCCTCTCTTGTCTCTCTGGAACTCTACCACATATTAACTAACTCTAGCTGCCTGAGAATAAGATAAAAACACTAGCTAAACAAATAGTGAAGAATTAAACTAATGGATAGAAACTCTTCATCATTAACCTTTAACACTACTTTGTACTAAAAGAATTTTTATATATGTATTGTATTTTGTAACCTTTACTGTTTTCTTTTTTTTAAAATTTTTTTATTGTAGTAATTCGTGCAATATAGCATACATCTTTGTTAAGTACGAGTTGTTGACAACATATTTGCACACAGTTCTCATTTGACCCTTTCCCCAATTCCCACCCCAATCCCCTCCCCTTCCCTCCCCCTCAGGTTCACTTCGTTGAGTGACCTTGATATGTTTGTGTAAGCACATCATGTGCCTTAGGGCGTCCCTCTGCCCCCTGCGTCCACTACAATTAAATCAACTTCGTTGCTTATCGAGGGTCTCTCCTTTTCATCTGGAGACCCTCCTATGCCACATCCCCTCCCTAGCATCCACATATTAGGGAGAACATATGCTTCTTACTCTTTGTGACTGACTAATCTCACTTAACATAATGTTTTCCAGTTGCATCCATTTCCCTGCAAAGAACATGATTTTATTCTTCTTTATGACTGAGTAAAATTCCATTGTGTACATATCCCATAGTTTTATAATCCATTCATCTGTGGTTGGACATCTTGGCTGCTTCCATAGTTTGGCTATTGTGAATTGAGCTGCTATAAATATAGATACACATGTATCGGTCTGATAATTTGGTTTCAATTCTGTTGGGTATATACCCAGTAGTGGTATTGCTGGGTCATATGGTAGGTTCACTCCCAATTGTCTGAGGATCCTCCATACTGTCTTCCACAGTGGTTGCACAAGTTTGCAATCCCACCAACAATGTACTAGGGTTCCCACTTCTCCACACCCTCGCCAGCAGGTGTTGTTGTTCGTGTTTTTTATGATTGCCATTCT